>MU683548.1:20853-33145 GCA_026770625.1 Nicotiana glauca
ACAAAATCAATCAAGCCTTAGTAAAAGGAGATTGAAATCAATCACAAGCTAACAGAATCAATTCAGAAGAAAAACCCTCGTATATAAGCATGCTAGTATCAAACAAAAGAGACGGTCATAAGAGGTTTCAAATTATAAATAGGAAATTCCAAATTGATTGTAAACTCTGCATGAGTTCGAGAGCCCAGGGTCTTTTAGAGAAGAACCCTTGAGTCAAACTTGCAAAGACCCAAACCCTAGGGTTTCAATCCGAGTAGGATATAGAAGAGAGAAGGCAAGCCTTTACAATAAGCTTAGGGAACTCTTTCAGAGTTCCCTGAGGAAATACGCAAACACACAAACACACATAGCAAATTAGGAGCAGTAGAGTGCCAAAATTGTAAAGAACAAGTTTAAGAGAAAGCTCAGAACTTAAATAGGTTCAGAAGAGAGGAGAGATGTCATGGAATTTAGGAAACAGTAAAAGAAACACGTTTAGAACCCAAACGAATCCAGTGAAGGCAAACAATCTCAGTAGGAGAAACAGTAGAAGGACATGCAAGATAGACATGTAAAGCATACACGTAGACAAAATCAATAGAAGCAGTAACAGAACAAAGGTAGAGAAACATGCGTATTAGCGGCGAAACATAAGAACAAACGAAAATACATAAGCCATGGCATGAACACACAGATTCACATAAAGAAAAGAAGAAGAAGAAGATATGCTTTTAAGATTTTTGAAAACCCTAAAATTGGACAGACTAATTTTTAAGAAAGAAAATTGGGGAAAAGTATCAGAACCTCGAGTAGAACATAGATCAGTTACAAATCTAAGAAAACAAGGGAAGAAACAACCTCGAACACGCAATTTAGGGTTTCTCAGAAACCCTAGAAACGAGAAGGCCTGGAAAGATCTGGTCTTTGAACAGGTCTGGGCCATGGCTAAGCCTTGCCAAATCTCGAACATGCCGGAACGGAGCCGGAAAAATCAAAGGAACTCAGGTCGGCGGAGGACCTAAACAAGCCTGTTGAAGATTGAACCTCGAAGAAGCTTGAATAATCATGGTTTGGGAGTGAAGGGAAGAGAGCACAGGCCATCTATGGCCCTGGGAAGCCATGGATGCCGGTGGATCTGGTCGGAGAAGACAGCAGGCGGCTAGGGTTTCGAGTGGTGTTAGAGAGAGATTGAGAGACGAGGGAATTTGGGGGCGGCTGTTTGTGAATAATGAACTAGGGTTAGGGGTGTGCGTGGAATTAAAAAGGAAAGAAGGAACGAGGGCCGTTGATTAAAACAATCAACGACCAGGATTTAAAAATGGGAAGCAGACGGGTTAGATCAAACGGGTTTGGGGTGGGTTGAAATTAAAATTAGGTCGTCAATTAGGGGGTTGAAATTGGGGTTTGAATTGGGTGTAATTAAGGCTAAAATTGCAAAGAAATAGGGCCAAGTTTTAAATAGCCATTTTTTCCATTTTATTTAATAAAAATAGCTAAAAATAATTTAAAAGTAAATTACAAATACTGAACTGATTAATAATATATAAACAATAATATTAAAATATTTGGAACAATTTTATAATTATAAAATGCGGTTATATAAAATAGGCTATAATTGTAATTTCATGCAATTAAGCTTTAGAAATTCCGAATAAATTTGTAAAAATGTGTAAAAATTATATTAATTATATTTTATTGTAAATATGAGAATGAAATACGTTATTCGCCAAAAATGATAATTTATGAATAATTTTGGATTTTGCACTGTTAAAAATAGACAATAAATTAATTATAAAAATCCCCTAAAAAAATTGAGGAAAAATACCAAAACCTTGGGGCATGCTTATATATGCATACATATACTATTTTGAAAGTATTTGAGTATATATAGAAAATATATAGAGAAAAATTGGGTATCAATAGCTGCCCCTTTTTACCCGGGAAGGATGAAAGAGTTGTCGGGTAAAGATATGATGGCCAATTTTGACCGGAAGCGGTGATTTGAAAAGAATTTTGAGCGAGCTCCGGTTTCTGAGCTGCCTACATATCCCTGGTCTTACAGCAATCAGGCCGTATGTAGTTCAGGGGCCATTGACGGAACATGCCGATGGAGATTCGTAAGGACGGACGCGAGGTTTTGGAGAGACAAGAGGTACTTGGGCAGCCAATCGGCTGCGAGAATCGGAGCGGTATCGCTCCTGCTGAGATGGCCGTTGCTAGCCGATGTACCTGTAAGTGAGCAATATAGGCGCATATCGTGCATAAACTTAAACGTGATGCAAGTTCCCGTTGGACCATGAATGCTGTCCTTGGACGGTTAGGATGACGTCCTCGGACCATGATGTCCTGGGCCATGAAGCGCAAAATTAAAGGATTCGCAGGCTATGGGATAACGTTCTCGGGCTATGATAATGGCTCCTCCGAACCATGATGCCTTTGAATAATGATATGCAACATATAAAGTGGGGTCCTCGGGCCATGGCATGTTGTTCTCGGGCTATGAAGATGTTGCCTCCGAACGATGACGCCTTTGGACAATTTGGCGATATTTCAGCCCATGTGATGCAAGATTTGGCGGTATTTCAGCCGATGCAAAAGCGTAAATAGCTATATTTCAGCCGACAAAAATTTAAATAAAACAGGCGATGTTTCAGCCGATGTGAAAAATAAAAATGGTGATGTTTCAGCCGACAGAAAATTTAAATAAACTTTGGCGATATTTCAGCCGATTGCAAGATGTAAGTGAAAGTGGCGATATTTCAGCCATGCAAGAAGGATAATGGGGCGTTATTTCAGCCATGCAAGATGGAGGTAGAGCTTAACCTCGGAAGGTAGAAAGGTAGCCTTATGCAGTGCAGGAATGCAGATAGAGACAATGCTTAGTCTCGAAAGGCAGAAAGGTAGCCTTATGCAATGAAGGAAATGCATATGGAGACAATGCTTAGTCTCTGAAGGCAGAAAGGTAGCCTTATGCAATGTAGGAATGCAGATGGAGACAATGCTTAGTCTCGGAAGGCAGGAAGGTAGCCTTATGCAATGCAAGGAAATGCAGATGGGGACAACGCTTAGTCTCGAAAGGCAGAAAGGTAGCCTTATGCAATGCAAGGAAATGCAGATGGAGACAATGCTTAGTCTCGGAAGGCAGAAAGGTAGCCTTATGCAATGCAAGGAATGCAGATGGAGACAATGTTTAATCTCGAAAGGCAGGAAGGTAGCCTTATGCAATCCAAGGAATACAGATGGTAATAGAGATTCTTAGCTGATTGCTGGTAACTGATTGTGATATTGCGGCTGCTGGGGAATATTGCGTGCGAACAGTAAAAAATGCGAATAGGTGCGATTTTTCAATGCGATTGCGTAATATGTTTGTGTCTCGGCGCCTGCATCCAAAGAAAATTGTGTGTTTTGTCAAGGGGGAAAGGTTAGTTCGTTTCCCATGGCCTCCGACGTTGCGTGCATCATTTGGGGTAGCGTTGCTAAACAACAGCTGTCATAGTTATGCATGATTTAACAAGTATAACGTAAATAGAAAATGGTTTTGTTCAAATGAACCAACGACTGCAACGTGGTTCAAAGTATCGCAACCTCTCTTGCTCCAGAATTTTGAGGGTCCTCCTCAAAATTCTGCCCCTGTTTACTGGGCTGGCACTTCTGACGGCTGCACTGAACAAATGCAAAAATCAACTTCGAAATTTTGAGGGTCCTCCTCAAAATTCTGCCCCAGTCCACTGAGGTGACATCCTTGGCGATGAGTGGCTGAAGGCTGACTTCGGAATTTTGAGGGTCCTCCTCAAAATTCTGCCCCAGTTCCAATAATAGGGGGAAATGAAGATTTTTATTAAATTGTGACCGAACCCATAGGGCTGCCTACGTATCCCCTCTTAAACGGGAATCAGGTCAGGCGTAGTTCAAATTACATTATAGAAAAATCATAGGTGGTCACACATAGTATCGTTTCACCGCATCTGAATTGATTGGCTTTGGCCAAACCTCTCCGTCCATTTCTGCAAGAATAAGGGCTCCTCTAGTTAGAACCCGGTGAACCATGTACGGACCTTGCCAGTTGGGAGAGAATTTCCCCTTGGCTTCATCTTGATGTGGGAATATTTTCTTCAACACCAGCTGCCCCGGTGTAAACTTTCTTGGCTTAACTCTTTTATTGATACAGCTGACCGTGGCAAATTGCATTCATTCTTTTCCCATCTATAAGGGCTAACTGCTCGTAGCGACCTTTTATCCATTCTGCGTCATCCAACTCTGCTTCTTGTATGATCCTCAAGGAGGGAATTTCCACCTCGGCGGGGATGACCGCTTCTGTACCATAAACCAGCATGTAGGGAGTTGCTCCGGTCGATGTGCAAACTGTGGTGCAGTATCCCAGCAAAGCGAATGATAACTTTTCATGCCATTGTTTGTGGCTTTCGACTATCTTCCTTAATATCTTCTTGATATTCTTGTTGGCTGCCTCCACAGCTCCATTCATCTGAGGCCTGTAGGCTGTGGAGTTCTTGTGTTTGATCTTGAGTGCCTCACACATTGCTTTCATTAAGTCACTGTTGAGATTTGAACCGTTATCAGTGATGATTGATTATGGAATCCCGAATCGGCAAACAATACGATCACGGACGAAATCTGCCACAACTTTCTTAGTAACTGCCTTGTACGATGCTGCTTTAACCCATTTAGTAAAGTAATCAATTGCCACCAGGATAAATCTGTGCCCGTTTGATGCGGCGGGTTCGATAGGTCCGATGATATCCATCCCCCAGGCGAAAAATGGCCATGGTGAGCTTAATGCAGTAAGCTCGTTTGGAAGCACCTTTATCATGTCTGCATGTATCTGACAACGATGGCATTTGCGAACATATTTGATACAGTCTGTTTCCATAGTCATCCAAAAATACCCTGCTCGTAGTATCTTCTTTGCTATTCATGTATGGTCCGCACATCCCCGCGTGTACTTCGTCCAATAGTCTGGATGCTTCTTTTGCTTCGACATACCTTAGCAAACCCAAATCGGGAGTCCTCCTATATAGGATTCCTCTGCTGTGAAAGAAGTTATTGGATGACCTCCGAAGTGTGCGCTTTTGAGTAGCGTTGGCAAGCTTTGGATACTTTCCTGTCGTCAAGTACTCTTCGATGTCGTGTAACCATGGTTTTCCGTCCGCTTCTTCCTCAATGTGAGCACAATAAGCTGGATGATCATAAATCCTTACTGGGATAGGATCAATGAAATTTATGTCTGGATGTTGGA
Organism: Nicotiana glauca; assembly: GCA_026770625.1. NCBI lineage: Eukaryota > Viridiplantae > Streptophyta > Magnoliopsida > Solanales > Solanaceae > Nicotiana > Nicotiana glauca. The sequence goes on from MU683548.1 coordinate 26,087, forward strand.
TTATGGATGACAGAGTAGCCAATGCGTCAGTGACCTCGTTCTGGACCTTGGGGACATGCTAAAATTCCGTTTTTGTGAATCTTTTCCTTAACTCCTGTATGTGATGCAAATAGGGATGTATCTTAGAGTTTTTGGTGGCCCATTCTTCTCGAACTTGATGTATGAGCAAGTCTGAGTCCCCGATCACTAGTAACTCTTGAATGTTCATGTCAATGTCCATCTTGAGTCCCAGGATGCAAGCTTCATATTGGGCCATATTATTTGTGCAAGGGAACCTGAGCTTGGCGGATACCGGGTAATGCTGGCCGGTTTCTGATACCAGGACCGCTCCTATGCCAACTCCTTTGAAATTTACGGCTCCATCAAAAAACAACCTCCAACCATCATAGGATTCTGCAATAACTTCTCCTACAAAGGAAACTTCTTCATCGGGAAAATACGTTTTCAGGGGTTCGTATTCTCTGGCAACAGGATTATCGACAAGGTGATCTGCTATGGCCTAGCCCTTAACTGCTTTCTGAGTCACGTAACCAATGTCGAATTCACTTAACAAGATTTTCCACTTGGCGAGCTTGCCGGTGGGCATGGGCTTCTGGAAGATATACTTCAACAGGTCCATCTTGGATATGAGATAGGTAGTGTAGGCACAGAAATAATGCCTCAATTTCTGAGCTACCCAAGTCAGAGCACAACAAGTGCGTTCTAATAAGGAATGCCGGGCCTCGTAGGGGGTAAATTTCTTACTGAGATAGTAGATGGCCTGCTCCTTTCTTCCCGTTTCATCATGTTGTCCCAGAACACAACCGTATGCTCCATCCAAAACTGCAAGATAAAGCAATAAGGGCCTTCCTGGCTCAGGCGGAACCAAGACTGGTGGCGTTGACAGGTATTCCTTGATTCTGTCGAAGGATTTTTGACAATCGTCGGTCCATCTAGTAGCAACGTCTTTCTTTAACATTTTAAAGATGGGTTCATAAATGAATGTGGACTGAGCTATGAACCGGCTGATATAGTTGAGTCTTCCCAAGAAACTTATCACGTCCTTCTTGTTCTTCGGCGGTGGCAATTCTTGGATGGCTTTGATCTTTGATGGGTCCAATTCTATTCCTCGACAACTCACGATGAAACCCAGCAGTTTTCTGGTAGGAACCCCGAATGCACACTTGGCGGGATTCAGTTTCAGATTGTACCTTCTCAGTCTGTTGAAGAATTTCCTCAGATCTTCCATATGATCAGTGGATTTCTTAGATTTGATGATGACATCATCCACATACACCTCGATCTCTTTGTGTATCATATCGTGAAAGATAGTAGTCATGGCTCTCATGTAGGTGGCGCCAGCATTCTTCAATCCGAATGGCATCATTTTGTAGCAATACATTCCCCACGGCGTGATGAAAGCCGTTTTCTCTGCATCCTCCTCATCGATCCATATCTGATGATACCCGGCAAAACAATCAACAAAGGACGGCAACTCGTGCTTGGCGCAGTTGTCGATAAGAATGTGTATGTTTGGCAAGGGGAAGTCATCTTTGGGACTGGCCCGGTTGAGATCCCGGTAGTCGACACAGATTCTGACCTTCCCGTCCTTCTTTTGTACTGGCACAATGTTGGCTAACCATGTTGGATATTCCACTGCCCTGAGAACTTTGGCTTTGACTTGCTTAGTAACCTCTTCTTTGATTTTCAAACTCATGTCGGGTTTGAATTTCCTGAGCTTCTGTTTTACTGGCGGACAAGTCGGGTCTGTTGGTAGTTTGTGAGCTACAATGGACGTGCTGAGGCCAGTCATATCATCATATGACCAGGCAAATATGTCCTCATATTCTTTCAAAAATTCCGTATATTTCTCCTTCTCTGATGGCGACAAGTGAACATTGATGCGGGTTTACTTGACCTTATCTGTATCTCCCAAATTAATGACCTTAGTTTCTTCCAGGTTGGACTTAGGTCTATTCTCAAAAATCTCAACTTCTCTGACGATCTCTTTGGGTATCTCATCTTCTTCTGAGTCTACATCCTTTTGTTGCGTTGTTTCGTTGCAAGTCACAACCGTTGGTTCATCGTCAAGATAAGTAATAGTAATGCTGTATAAAATAGAGTAAATGATAGAGAAAATAATAAGCAAGATATATATGATAAACTGAAGTGCTTTGATTAAATCCATAATAGTTTGAAACATCGGAGCTCTTTTCGGAATAAAAGATAATGCGGAAAGAAAATCAACTCGTAAAGTAAGCTAAAAATGCGATGCATGGTGCTTTTGTTTAGCCTTGCTACCCCGAAGCTTTCCGGGCCCTGACGGTCCTAATTGACCAGTTGTTGAGGTGGTCTCCTCTGTTCACAGCTTGTATGGAAGGGACTTCCTCCCCCTCCTCCTTGAAAAGAACACAGCAGTCCATATCATCATCCTCCAGGAACAAATTCTTTATGGATGCCAATGCCTCATCTTCTTCCGACCCATATACAGTATCTTTCGGTTGGAAGGTCTGCTCCAAGCTAGGCATCGAAAACTCCAATGGATAGTAGGGGCCATGCCATGGTGGCGACAAGTTCTGGAACTCCTCCCAAGTATAACCGTACCCTAGGCCAAATGTGGTACCATGCTTCTTTAGTTTGATGGGCTTAGTGATCCCCTGAAGATTCTTGCCAAGTCCCTTTCCAGGATCATACCCATGCCAATTCAGGATACTCTCTATCTTGTTGTCCCACCACTTATCCTTATCTATAGCATTGACCTTTCCGATGTGATGGTATGTTTCTCCGCCTATTCTCCTCATGCCCCCGATCATTGGGATGGTCTGGCAACTATATATAGGGTTACTACCATCGCCATGAATGATCACTTCTTGGTGGTTCCATTCGAACTTTACCGCTTGATGCAGGGTCGAGGCTACGACTCCAGCAGCGTGGATCCAGGGGCGTCCTAACAGCAAGTTGTAGGATGCCGGGACGTCTATTACTTGGAAGTCGACGTCGAACCAGGTTGGCCCCATTTGCAAGCATAGGCTGATTTCTCCAATAGTGGATCTCTGGGACCCATCGAAGGCTTTGACATTGATAGCCCCGTCTTTGATCTCGTGTAAGCCTTTCCCCAGAGTTCTGAGAGTTACAAGCGGACAAATGTTGAGGCTCGATCCCCCATCAATCAGGACTCTAGTGATGAAATAATCTTCGCATTGCACGGTGATGTGCAGTGCCTTGTTGTGGCTCAGACCTTCTGGTGGCAACTCATCTTCATGGAAAGTTATGTTATGGCTCTGATGCACTTGCCCCACCATATTCGCCATTTCACCCCTGGTTATATTGCTGGGCACATAGGCTTCGCTCAGTATCTTCATTAAGGCATTCTTGTGAGCGTCTGAACTCTGCAGAAGAGCCAGGATAGATATCTGTGCTGGTGTTTTATTCAACTATTCAGCGACCGAGTACTCCTTAGCCTGTATTTTCCTCCAAAGATCGTTGGGCCCTATTTCAATAGGACGTCCCAGGGCTTGCTTACCGGACTCGGCTAGGTGCTCTGGGGTGTAGACCCTCCCTGTTCTAGTCATTCCTTACACGATAATTGTTTCTCCTATCCTGGTCTTTCCTTTTCTCCTGGCTTCGGCAGTGTAATCCCATGGTGCAACATTCGAATGGAATGGTGTTATGTCAGCCATTGCCACCGGAATAGGCACCTTTGGTGGTAGCACAGCAACTTCAAAGGGTGTAGGTGCCTTTGGAACTCCAAACTCAACCTCGAATGGCCCTGGAGTCTTTGCAGATGGAGGTACTTCAAATTCAAGAGGTATAGACATATTTACTTCGTCGTCCTTGGAGGGCTGATTTTGTACAACAATTGGGTTAAGGGTAACCACTGGCTTCTTTGGTTCATCCCCTTCAGCAATCAAACCTATCGATCCTTTGGGGTCCCAATCATCCTCGATCTCAATCATATGAATGTCTCCACCTTTATGGTCAGGCAGGGGGTTGTTTCGAACGTTAGGAGCGGGCTCCTTTGCTACGATGACCTTATTGTCGATCAAGGTTTGAATCTTGTCTTTCAATGAACGACACTCGTCAAAGGTATGCCCCTTCATGCCAGAGTGATACGCACAGGTCTTGTTGGGGTTGATCCACTGGGAGGGATTTTCTGGAGCTTTGGCTGGGATAGGAATGACATAACCAGCAGCTTTAAGCCTTTCATATAGCTGGTCAATTGGTTCAGCGATGGTTGTGTATTGTCTGGGAGGTTTGCGGTCAAAATTTGGTCTTGGTCTCGGGAAATTTTGGCGGGTGGGTGGTGACTGGTAATGAGGGGGTTGAGCGTTGTAAACTTGGTAAACAGGTGCTGGTTGAGAATATCTAGGTGAAGTGGGTTGATATGTGAGGGGTGGAGAGGATTAGTAAACGGCAGGTGGATAGGAGGGTATGTGTGCTTGGTGATTCGGGATAGGCTGATATGTAAGTGGAGGTGACGGGTAAGTGTGGTATTTTGGTGGTGACTTGGCTCCCTGTGCGACCATCACGGCACTCACATCTTTCTTCTTGGACGTGCCACCAGTTTGCAAAGCTTCAAGATTTGTGACCATACCATTTTTGATGCCCTCTTCGATCTTTCTCCAAGTTTGATGATATCCGAGAATCTCTGACCCTCGATCAACATCAACCTCTCGTAATATTAGGGGTCCTGAGCCCGGACGAAGAACCTATTCATTTGCTCTTCTTCTAGGGCTGGCTTGACCTCTGCAGCTTCTGTCCTCCAACGAGTAGCATACTCGCAGAATGTTTCGGTGGGCTTTTTCTTCAAATTCTGTATGTAGAACACATCTGGCGCATTTTCGGTGTTGAACCAGAATCTATCCATGAAGTCCGATGCCATGCTCACCTAACTCGTCCCCTTCCTGGGGTCCTGACTGATATACTAGGATAGTGCATCTCCCTTCAAACTCCTCATGAAGAGCTTCATGCGGATTTTCTCATCTCTCCCAACCCCAGCTAACTTGTCGCAATAGGTCCTTAGGTGGACTCTGGGATCTCCGGTTCCATCAAACATTTCGAACTTGGGGGGGTTTGTACCCCGCCAGAGGTTCAACATCTGTTTGAATGCACAAGTCTTCATAGTTCAGTCCCTCAATGCCTTTGCTACCTTCGACACCCTGGACCCGGCTAGTTAACTTCTTGAGCTCAGCTGCTAAGTTCCAGATGAGGGAGTCTTTGTCATCCGACTTAGGTATATTTGAGATCGGTTGGGTGCAGTGAGGTACATTTTCCACAAAGATAGGAGTGTTATGGAGGTGGTCGTTTGTGGTGTTTGGTGGCTCGGGAATGAGCAGTGGAGCGTTGTTGCATGTGTAGCATGTTTGAGCATAGGTTGGCTGTATTTGTGGTTGCGGGGTGTTTTGTGGAGGTGCGGAGTTTTGGGTGTTGTTATCAGGAGAAGCAAGAGAGAATGATAGGCTTGCCAAGTTCCGAACTTGGTCCAACTCTTCCTGGAATTTCAGAAATGTTTGTTCAAGATGAGCAGTAGTTCCCTTAGTAATTGGGGTACCCTGAGAAGTTTCCTCCCTTTCAATCTCCTTTCTAGCACTTGTGTTTTCCATCTTTCCTTTGTTCTTGTTCCGGACAGGACTCGGAGGAGGAGGAGGTGGAGGGCCCTTGGATCTTGTGGAATATGCTGATGGTGCCAGAATGCACGAACTAACCTTTGGGGAAGGGAATAAAAAATAAAAGAAAAACAAAAGGTAACAAGTTAGTGAGGGTTCTGAGGAAAAGTATTATAGTATTTAAACACATTGTGCGAGAATGTAAATTGCGTCCTAATTTTGGTGCCTCGTTGTGCCCGAGGTAGGCCTAGCGACAAATAATTTGGAGAACTTATAATGCTAAATGCCTCATTTTATTGATAAAAAATAAGACGAATCTAAAATGACTCTAAATAACAGAAGATAAAATGTCACTATTGGACATTGGCCTTATTACATCATTAAAATAAAGAATAAGCTACTACTTGGTCCCAGAAGGACCTTCCCCAGATTTGGCATCTTTGGCTCCATCGAACAGCTCCACCAACTCGCACATTTCTAGCAGTAAGTAGGCTCGAGCCAGATGTCCGCCCGCATTTCCTTCAGCGTTTTGGCAATCTTCAATCCTTTTGATGAACTTTTCTTCCAGCTCCACTAGACCTCGCTCCAAATACCCTAGCCGGTTGTTGGCACTGACAGCCATTTCTTTCCACTCCTCGATCAATTTCTGATGGGCTTCTTGTATTTCCCGATGCTCACTTTCACACTCTCGAATTCTCTTGTGTAGCTGATTGTACTTAGCCCGTGCTTCAGCGTGCTCATCAATAATTCTATGACCTTGAACAAACCCGGGGTGACCCATGCCATTGTCTTCTATCCAACCCGAATAGTGCCGCACACAGCCGACGTGATACCTGTCTGGATCAATAGATTCTTTCTCCAAAACGATCTTGCTATGCCACAAATGTTGAGCATGACACCGGTGAGGGCTATCGTCATCCTGGAAATTAGCCCTGAGGTGACTTGTCTTTTCGACCCTTGGTATGATTTGCTTCCCTCCAGCTTGCCTCATGGCTCGGAGAGGAATGTAAGGATAAGTTCCCCTCAAACCAATCAGTATGAGAAATGGCGCATCTCGGGATCGAACAATGAACTCATCCGTGGGAACCATTCAAACATCCACCGTACCTGGTCTTCTTTCAGATTTTCAAAAAATTCGACCCATCCTCTGGCGTCCTCTGGCTGTGCGAACATTCTAGGCATGTAATTCATACGCCTTGGTTGATGGAAGGAAATATGATCATCCCAATCCCTGCGTAAGATCTCTTGTCGGTATTCCCCTTTGTGGAGGTGTTCCAAGAGCCATAGCTGAAGTAGCAAGTTACAACCCTTAAAATGACTGCCTTGTTGTTGACAATTGTTCAAGGCATGGTATATCTCCGCAATGATCATGGGCACGATGCTGAAAGTCTGCCCACCAATCCCTTCCATCAAAGTTTTGGTTACCATGGCTAGTCGGGTGTGGATTCTAGCCTTCTTCATAGGGAACACGATC
>MU683548.1:35230-85749 GCA_026770625.1 Nicotiana glauca
AAGAGCCAAGTTAGTAATCACGATGAAATAATTGAATGCAGGAAATAAAAGCGATTAAGGAAGCAATAAAGTCACAAAAGCATGTAATGGTAAAAGCCTTAAAAATATCCCCAGCAGAGTCGCCATGCTGTCGACGCCCCCTTTTTCTAAGGCGAAATCGGGTTTACGACATTATGGACAAAATAACTCTCATTCCCTTTTGAGGAATCGGGTTATGGAATTTGAATAGTCTCCACCTAATCATTATAGTGCATTAGGACACTTTAAAGAAAAAGTAGAATATTTTTTGAAAGAAAAACCAGAGTTCGGGTAAGGGCTTGAGGTTATCTCGAGGGGAAGGTGTTAGGCACCCCTCAAGATCCACTAGTGTGGTTCCCAACCATGCTTTAATTGTGACTTTAAAAGGAAGGGAACACGTAAGGTTTGCACATAGTAGTTACAAATAAGTTTGAAAGTTTTAGGAAAAAAATGACATAAATGATTTAAAAAAGAGAGAAGGATTAATTGGAAGCAAACATAAATATAAGAAAACATTATACAAAATAAAGAAAAGGAAAGGGGTCCTAGGTTTAAATACAATATGGATCACATCAGTGCAATACCCAGCAATCACTTCTCAAAAGAGGGGTCGCAGGGGATATTAGCGCACCGGTCATCATCTCCATATTCTACCCTTCCCACCCCGTTAAGGTATCAAACGCGATTTGTCTCGTTTACTTATTGCATGCTAGTACCCATCCCAACTTATCAGTCCTGGGGTGTTAGGACTTCTAATCCTAAAAGGGAAGAAAAGGGGTAATGCATATATGGGGTTTAAAGGACAAAATACTAATTTCGACAACCAAAGCAAATAGCAAGTAAGGGGATTGACAAACAAACATGCAAGACTCACATAAAACCCCGTAAGTCATATAGCATATAGTTTAGCATACCTTTCACATACTGGTTTGGTCTTTAAATTAAAACTTAAGCGGTTGACGGACTAGTTTAACACATAAAATCAGATAAAAAGTCTGCATTAGGCAACTCGGATCCAATTGTCAGAGATTGAAGTATTTTAAACGAGTTATTCAGAAAAAGTGCTGATTCCAGACAAGAGCCTAATGCAGAAGAGTTAAAACAGGGAGTCAAAAAGATTACAGAAGTTCAGAAATAACTTTAAAATCAGCAGATTTGTTTGAGTGAAAATACAGTAGAAGAAGGGTTTTCAAAAGTGAAAATATAGAAAGAGTGAGTTAAAAGAATGTTTTGAAAGATAGCTTCAAAAGATGAATAGAATTTGGGCAGAAGATTTAAAGGGATTATCTCAGACAGATTTGCAATTTTTTTTAAAAACACTACAAATTTATAGGAGTTTTTCATTAAAAAAAACGTTATATTGAACATTAGTGCCAGTTAACAGGTTGTTGTTACTTAAACAGATTTTGGAACGAACCTCTATAGACAGACGTGGTTTTAGAACTTATTACAAAATTGGTAAACAGACGGCAGATTTGATTATCCTATAGTTTTGCCTAATGCGTATGCATTTACTATAGACATGGTTTCTATGTGGAACTTCTTACATGAATGTTAAGTCCTATAGGCATGGTATCTAAGTGACTGAATTACAACATTAAACCTATAGGCATGATATTTACCCTTTTATTGATGCAAAAAGTAAACCCCTCCCACACCCTTTTACTATATTTTCCCCCGAGTTCTTTTTATAAGGTTATTGCAAAATCAGAAGAAAGAAGGTAAACAATAATACATCGTAGCCTACAGCTAGATCCAAACTGCCTAATGCAATCTTTAACATCCAATAGCATGTGTTTCACCAAATCCTAAATCCAGATTCCAAGGCCCTCTCTTACTCGAAGTGTTTCAAAGTTCCAAGGAGCCTCAAAGACCCCAGGCAATGCTTACACTCTGAATTGTAATAGAATAGTGCAAGTGTGGAATTACCAGCCCGCAGGCATCCAAGTTCAGAGGGAACTCTAGGGTCCCAAAGCATGGCTTACCAAAGGGGGTAGAACTTAGGAAACTAGGAATGAGTGCAAAGTGAGAGAGGAACCATAGCAGAGGGTGGTCATGCCTAGCCATGGCATAGGCTGGCACACCCCTGATCCCTTGCTTAGGTCAAACAAATAGGAGCAGACTCTGGGGAGTCAAACTTAGGGTCTGAGTGGTGATTAGGACACTACCAGACCCAAGTTAAAGCTCAACACATAAAAGGGAGAGGCAATGGGAAAGCATTTGAGTAGAGACTCAAGAGAGTTTGGTTCTAGATCATGGACAGTAATATAAGATGCTGCCATGATTCAGAACAGTACTAACATGCAAAAGGGAATAGAGGGAAGGGATTTGCATGAAAACATATTAAAGAGAGACAGGAGAGCATAACAGACTGAAGGTGCAAATCATAAAGAAAGGGCATAACAGACTTGAATGTAATTGCATAGTGCAGGAAGCATAAATAAACACATAGTGAAAGAGGTGTAGAAGAGGAAAAGTAAACACATAATAGGAGGGTGCTATTTAAATCAGAAATACATACCAGTTTTCAGTTCTAGTACAACAGAGAAACAACAACAAATAAATAGCCAAAAAGAATTAACAACAGCAACTCAAATTTCAGCAAGCACTTGGGAATTCAGAGGAACTCCAGAAATATTCAAACAGTAGGAGAGAAAGGAGCAGAGTGCTCAGTAGTAGTAGAGAAGGTAGAGAGTAATAGTAGAGAGAGTATAGTATATTTCAAAGACCGAGGTGTCTGTGTCGAGTGTGTGTAATTCTTTGAAATGTGAAGTGTATTGCAGAGGTGCAGAAAGAACTGTGTGAGAGTTGAAAAGGTTGTCTCTTTTTATAGTGCAAAAACGAGTAAACAAAAAGGCATGGAAATAAAATTTCAGTTAATCAAATAGGATCTCCCTTAGTAAAAGGGATTTGATTTCAAACGGGAATGAGTAATTAAGGAAAGGAAAATAATGAAAACCTTTTCAGAGTATCATAATAGGGGTAAGTTCATATAGTCTATTTAAGGTAAGAATCCTATAGTACACGGTTTTGAGAGAATAAGGAAAATACAGTAATCAAATAGCCGGAAATTTAAAAGTCTTTGAATGAACTTAGTCAGGAAAAGGGGGAAAGAGGTTAAGTTGTAAAAATCAGTAACAAAATCAATCAAGCCTTTGTAAAAGGAGATTGAAATCAATCACAAGCTAACGAAATCAATTCAGAAGAAAACCCCTCGTATATAAGCATGCTAGTATCAAACAAAAGAGACGGTCATAAGAGGTTTCAAATTATAAATAGGAAATTCCAAATTGATTGTAAACTCTGCATGAGTTCGAGAGCCCAGGGTCTTTTAGAGCAGAACCCTAGAGTCAAACTTGCAAAGACCCAAACCCTAGGGTTTCAATCCGAGTAGCATATAGAAGAGAGAAGGCAAGCCTTTACAATAAGCTTAGGGAACTCTTTCAGAGTTACCTGAGGAAACAAGCAAACACACGTAGAAAATTAAGAGCAGTAGATTGCCAAAATTGTAAAGAACAAGTTTAAGAGAAAGCTCATAACTCAAATAAGTTCAGAAGAGAGGAGAGATGTCATAGAATTTAGGAAACAGTAAAAGAAACACGTTTAGAACCCGAACGAATCCAGTGAAGGCAAACAATCTCAGTAGGAGAAACAGTAGAAGGACATGCAAGATAGACATGTAAAGCATACTCGTAGACAAAATCAGTAGAAGCAGTAACAGAACAAAGGTAGAGAAACATGCGTATTAGCAACGAAACATAAGAACAGACAAAAATACATAAGCCATGGCATGAACACACAGATTCACATAAAGAAAAGAAGAAGAAGAAGAAACGATTTTAAGATTTTTGAAAACCCTAAAATTGGACAGACTAATTTTTAAGAAAGAAAATTGGGGAAAAGTATCAGAACCTCGAGTAGAACATAGATCAGTTACAGATCTAAGAAAACAAGGGAAGAAAGAACCTCGAACATGCAATTTAGGGTTTCTCAGAAACCCTAGAAATGATAAGGCCAGGAAAGATCTTGTCTTTGAACAAGTCTGGGCCATGGCTAAGCCTTGCCAAAGCTCGAACATGCTGGAACGGAGCCGGAGAAATCAAAGGAACTCAGGTCGGCGGAGGACCTGAACAAGCCTGTTGAAGATCGAACCTCGAAGAACCTTGAATAATCGTGGTTTGGGAGTGAAGGGAAGAGAGCACAGGCCATCCATGGCCCTGGGAGGCCATGGATGCCGGTGGATCTGGTCGGAGAAGACGGTAGGCAGCTAGGGTTTCGAGTGGTGTTAGAGAGAGTTTGAGAGATGAGGGAATTTGGGGGCAGCTGTTTGTGAATAATGAATTAGGGTTAGGGGTGTGGGTGGAATTAAAAAGGAAAGAAGGAACGAGGGCCGTTGATTAAAACAATCAACGGCCAGGATTTAAAAATGGGAAGCGGACGGGTTAGATCAAACGGGTTTAGGGCGGGTTGAAATTACAATTGTGTCATCAATTAAGGGGTTGAAATTGGGGTTTGAATTGGGTGTAATTAAGGCTAAAATTGCAAAGAAATAGGGCCAAGTTTAAATAGCCACTTTTTCCATTTTATTTAATAAAAATAGCTAAAAATAATTTAAAAGTAAATTAAAAACACTGAACTGATTAATAATATAAAAAAAATAATCTAAAAATATTAGGAACAATTTTATAATTATAAAACGCGGTTAATTATAAATTAGGCTATAATTGCAATTTTATGCAATTAAGCTTTAGAAATTCCGAATAAATTTGTAAAAATGTTTTAAAATTATATTAATTATATTTTGTTGTACATATGAGAATGAAATACGTTATTCGCCAAAAATGATAATTTGGGAATAATTTTGGATTTTGCACTGTTAAAAATAGACAATAAATTAATTCTAAAAACCCCCTAAAAAATTGAGGAAAAATATCAAAACCTTTGGGCATGCTTATATATGCATACATATACTATTTTGAAAGTATTTGAGTATATATAGGGAAAAATTGTGTATCAACACCTCCCCCCTTCCCCATCTCTTAGAGACACTCCTGTGTAACACCACCGCCCGTCGCCTACCGGGAATCGCCCACAGCGGCGGGCAACATCCAAACGCCACCAATTTCACACCACATCTTCCCCTCAACCTCCCCATCCCAAATCCTCAAACCACTTCCCTCGAATATCACCAGGGTTCTTCGAATCTTGATTCGAAAGGATGAACCCTAACAGCCGCCACCTCCCCTCAACCCCAAAATCACATCCCTGAACCTCCTTGGTCCCCTCACCCTTAATCCACCATTATATTCCATCAAATACATCTGAGACTCATCAAATTTTGGATCTAAAGTCAAACCCTAAGAGTTCAAATCGACTGACCTTTGGTCCACCCTGGTTAGAAGACTGATTCATTACAAAATCGATGCCGGTCATTTGTTCTTGCCAAAGAACGAGTGAGTGGCATCAATTCCGCATGAATCATGGCATCAAGTTTGAATGCAAGTTTAATCGGTGAGTTTTTGTGTCCTTTTTTACGCTTTTCTAAGTATAGTTCTGATTATTCATCTTCTTCATCTCTTTCTTTTCTTTTTACTAATCAAATTTCAGTTGAAATTTGATCAATCTTCTAATATAAGATTTTATTGCGTACTGTTTATTTCAGTGGACAGATTTTGTTTGATTTGTTTCGAATAATTAGGATATTGTTGGTATTAAGACTTAAGTTTGTATTTTTGTTTAATTCACTTAGGTAGTCGAATTAGGGATTAGTCTGAATATAATTAATACCTGTTTAGATGTATATATAGGTGTTCACTGGTTTAATACTCTATGGTGATAGAATGGTAATGCACTAATAGTCTAAAGAATTGTTTAATAAAAAGCATCAGTAGTGCAGATAACACCCTGTTTATGCACTTTTAAGGCCGGAAATTAGAAGTAACATGGGTACCATAATTAAAAGGTTAAGGGACTACATGTGTAAAGGGTATATAGCCTGGAAAGGGAAAAAGGAAAGAAAAAGGCAGAATATAGCTGGAAAGGGTAATGACTCATTTATAAAATAGGAGAGGGAAGATACCCATGGGGGAGGACAGACATTTTTAGAGAAAAAAGGATATTGAATGAAAGGGATACACTGAAAATACTCTGATATACACTCGTATACACAGATATACAGATTTTGAAATAGAGATTCAGAGCATTAACAGAGAAAGACAGTAATAGAAAGAAGAAAGAGAGCATTGAGTGAGAGAAAGGATACTGATATATATCGATACACAGATATTGAGAGAAATAGAGAGAGAAAATAGAGATTAAAAAAGAGAAAACTTCAGAGAATCACTATTTTATTGGTTTCTCCTTTCATGGTTTGATTTCATTGCTGGTTTCGTATCAAAAATCTGGTTTGTTGTGAGTTTAAAACTGATCCATGGACTACTGTATAATATCTTCTGGGGTTTGAAAGTGATTTCAATTGGTGCTGACTGCTATATTGCTGATGCTCACTACTGATCCTCTCACTTTCTGTCATTGTCTGTTTTCCAGGTACATTCTTTTACTCCATCTATTGTAAGAAATATTATGATATGGAAGTTTGGGGATTGGAAGCATAGTGCTCATTTGCACTCATTATGATAGCCTAATTTTATCCCTATGTTGAATCTGTATTTTAAAGATGTTTATACCCTTTTGTTGGCTAGGGACTATGCCCCTTAGAGGCTGGATTTGGTTTAAAATTCGTGTGAGGTTCTGTTGTATATCAAATGTTATGTATTTAGGATGATGGTACTATATGATTGCGCCTTCGTTATAGTGTTTGGCTTTTCTTTAAATATCCCTGAAAGCTCAAGTAACATGTTTATTCATTTGAATTGTTGGTGCATGTTTGCATATACTTCTGAATAGCAGCCTGCCTAGTTATATATTAGTTCACCTTATTTCAGACACTAGAAAGGTCTCCAGCAGCCTGTATGCTAAAAATGCAAATGATGATATGCTTCCATATATCGTGAGTTATGATTTCGCAGGGGGCTGGGGTATTTTGAATATGTGAGTCGAACAAAGGGGTTACCTTCACAATTATGAGAGGAATTATTATGCTAAGATCCATGTTAGTATAGAATGTGAGTTATATTTGATTCAAATATTGTCAATTATATTCAATTCCATATTTCATTTAGCGAATCAAAATTGTTTCAAACCCATGATGAATCACGAACTGGGCCATCCTTTGAGCCCTGGACCATGGGTCTACCTGAAATGAATTGCGGGCCTTGGACATTTGGCCTAGTACACTGGCTTTAAGAACTACCAATTAGGCCTCGCACCAGGCCCAGGCCCTTCCCTTTTAAATCTTCAGCCCGTCGTCTCCATTAATTTAATTCGTTACCACAATCCAGTCCTGATTCCTCAACTGAAAAATGACCAAGCTTCTCAAGTTAGTTTGAGGCGAGCCATATTTGATAACATAAACAGTTATGGTCCTCCGTATATAGTTGAATTAATCCTTTAAATTTAAGAATCAAGGTGCGGCATACCAAACAAAAAATGATAATTGCATGACCCTCGTTTTAATTAGCTTTAACTCAACCTTAGGATTCAGAGTGTGCCATTTAGCAAATTTCATGACCCTTGCAAAGTGAAAATACGTAGTTGTTTTAGGCGCGTGTTTAATAATATTACTTTCTTAAATTCGGGTGTGCATTTATGTGACCCAAATCCAAATCTCAGCGATGTTAAAATATGTTAAAAATCACGGGTGCATTTATGTGATGTGGTTTGAGACGTGTTTTAATGACGTTGTAATTGTCTTAAAAATGAATAAAAGCGGTTAAAGTTAATATTTGCACATAGTTTCATAATTGTAAAAATTAGATGATTTAAGCCGAATATGACAGTTGAGCGACCGTGCTAGAACCATGGAACCCGGGAATGCCTAATACCTTCTCCCGGGTTAATAGAATTCCTTACTCGAATTTCTGGTTCGCGGACTGTTAAACAGAGTCAATCTTTTCCTCAATTCGGGATTCAACCGGTGACTTGGGACACCATAAATCTCCCAAGTGGCGACTCTGAATCTCTTAATAATAAATCCCATTTCGATTGTCCTTTAATTGGATAAACTCTCTTTATTATATCCTTCCGGGGGTATAGTAGTGAAAAAAGAGGTGTGACAATACATTAGTGACAATACATCATATGTGATTTGTGTGTGTGTCTATGAACACACACATGTATATTCTAAAAACGTGAAATTTATTTGATTACTGTTAAGACTAGAATGCAATGTTTTGTAATTATTTATCTAGTGGCCATTTTTGTAATAGGGCTATGGCTATTATTGGAACTGGTTAGTTAGGTTGTTAGTGGTAGTTGCTATCCAATTTTTTGTTGGTGTACATTTAGGCGGTTAAGAAGAAAAGTGACAGCTGTAATAGTATATAGTTGAGTAGGATTATTGTTTTCATTTTCTTAATGTGAAAATCTTCCCAAAATCTGAGTTGTTCTTGAAGCTTCTATTTTCTCTCTGCATTTCATGGCTTTCAGCCATGGCAGTTGAGCTCGAGCTCAACTACTGTTCACCAATTCTTCATTATTCACATGGTATCAGAGCGTAGGATTTATGTTCTGAGGTAATTCACAATTCTCTCTTCATCCTCTCTTCAATTCTAAGCTGAAATTTCTAGGTTTCTTCGAAATTTTTAAACTGCTTGAAATTTTTAGTCGAAACTGCTATAGTCAGTCCAATCTCTTCTATTGGCAACAAATTTTTTAACATTCTCAGCTCGTGTTCTTCAGGAAGCAATTGTATCTGCTGAATTTCCATTCCTCATTTTTGAATCGTGGTCAAATCAATTGAGATTTACGATCCAAACAAACAATGGCTGGAGATAAGGAGAACACTATGGAGAAGGATAATTTAGATACATCAAATCCCCTTTACATGCATCCATCGGAGAGTGCAAATTCAGTGTTGGTACCTATGGCCTTTGATGGCACAGGATACATGTCTTGGAGAAGAGGTGTACTTAGAGCTCTTTCAGTAAAGAACAAAGTTGGCTTCATAACTGGAAAGTGTCAGAAGCCAACACTAGGACATGCAACTTTTGATCAGTGGAAGCGATGTGATGATATGGTCACTTCATGGATCTTAAATTCCCTTTCAAAGGATCTAGAAGATAGTTTGCAATACGTGAGTGACGCAAAGGAGCTGTGGCAGGAGTTAGAAGATAGGTATGATCAGACTAATGGAGCAAAACTCTATCAGCTTCAGAAGGAAATAAATGACTTGATTCAATGAACCCTTGATATAACGGGGTATTACACAAAGATGAAGAAGTTATGGGAGGAATTGAACACATTGAATGCACATGCACAGTGAAGCTGCCAGTGCACCTGGGGAGTTAAAGCCAACATGCACAAGACTGAGCAGGATAGGAGGTTGATACAGTTTTTAATGGGCCTAAATGAGGCATATACTGTCGTGAGAGGTAACATACTGATGATGAATCCTCTCCCAAACATTGCTCAAACTTTCTCTATTCTCATACAAGAGGAGAAACAAAGGGAAGTTAAGCCACAAAATCAACAATTAGTAATTGAATCCACATCATTGAATGTTAATTGTCCAGGAAACAACACCTTTAGGACAAATTATAACCAACACACTGAAAATAATAGCTATGGAATAGGCTACATGGGGAATAGGCCTAAGACATTCTATGATTTCTGTAAGAGGCTAGGCCACACTAAATAAAAATGCTATAAACTACATGGATACCCTCAGAATTTAAAGTACAACAATAGAAACAGGGGAAGGAAACTAGCAGCAAATGTATTTGAAACAGCAAATGATGGAGGAGGTATGCCAGATGAATGAGGAACTCATCAAGAGCAGGGAAGGACTATGCAGCAATTAAGCAAAGAGCAATATGAATAGCTATTGAGCATATTGGAGACTTTTAAGAATGGAAACAATGGAGACAATTCTAGAAATATAAGCATGACTGGAGGAGCTCTCAATTTTGCCGGTATGACTGCTTGTCATTCTTCTGTTGAGTCAAGTAAACAGGCTTATGAAAGTTTCAAGGAAAATGTTGATTCATGTATCCTTGACTCAGGAGCTACTAACCATATGACCTATAACAAAGACTTATTGAGTAATGTCAAAACCTTAACTTACCCTTTCTTAGTATCTTTACCAAATGGTTACAAAGTAAAGGTGACAGTAATTGGAGATGTCATTCTCAGTCCTCACTTCATCCTAAAAAGAGTTCTATATGTGCCTAGTTTTAAGTTCAACCTAATTTATGTTCATTCTTTGACAGTCCAACTTGATTGCATCATTATATTCACTAAATTCTCATGTATTCTTCTATAGGGCCTTTAACTGAGGATGCCTCTGGAGATTGGTAAGGCTAAAGGCAGCCTCTACCTTCACCATTCAAGTTCAAGAAAGAGTAATTCTTCTGCTATAGATAAGATTTCCACCATATCACTCACACACAACTCTACACCTAACACAACTACCTCCTTAGGTAGTCACAACATAAATTATGTACACACTTCCATTTGTCCTTGTAATTCAGCACCTAGTGCATCCATTTCTCCTCATGTTTGTGATAATAAAAGTGTACAAGATTTCTGAAATCCAATAAAGGTTCAAATTCAGTGTACAATGCATATGTCTCTAATGAACATTCTGTGGATTTCTTATGGCATAATAGGTTGGGCCATGTGACTTTTATCAAAATGAAGGGTATCAACTCTATACCAATAACCTTTGCAAATAAACAACCTTTTCTGTGTACCATATGCCTCATGGCCAGACAAACTAGACTCCCCTTCCCAGACAAAACCACTTCTACAACCAAGATTTTGGAAATCTTGCATGTGGATATGTGGGGGGCCATATCATGAACCAACTCATGACAATCACAAGTATTTCATCACCTTGGTTGATGACTATAGCAGGTGCACTTGGACATACCTACTAACTATCAAAAGCAATGCCTTGCATGTCATAAAAGCCTTCTATGCAATGGTCCAAAACCAGTTCAATACTTTAGTAAAAGCCATTAGAACTGATAATGGTTCAGAATTTGTGAATGCTAAAACAACCATGTTTTTCCAAACCAAAGGATTCATTCACCAGAAAACTTGCCCTTACACTCCACAATAAAATGGCATAGTAGAGAGAAAACATAAATATCTGCTGGGAACTGCAAGACCACTCCTATATCAATCCAAATTACCCCAAAGGTATTGGGGGGAATGTATCCTAACCTCCACCTACCTGATTAACAGACTACCATCCACACCCTTCAGAGGAAAATGCTCATTTGAAGTCTTATATAAGAGGAAACCAAACTACTCACATCTTAGGAGTTTTGGCTGTCTATGTTTCCCTACAAACCTGAAACCGCACAAAGAGAAATTTGAATCAAGATCCTCACTCCATATCTTTGTAGGATACCCCTTTGGATCAAAAGGATACAAGGTCCTCAGCCTAGCCCCAAGGAAAATACATGTCTCTAGAGATGTGATCTTTTATGAATCAGTTTTTCCCTTTACATTGCCAGAAAAGCAGACTGACTTGGCATCCAGATATGAGCATCTACCTCTTTTTTTTACTCATATAGGTCCTAACATGAGTCATGTTGATAGTATTGATTCTTTTCCCAATCCTAATGAAAGTGATTCTAACCAACAATTAATGTCACCTGGACTTCCATTTGGTAATGATAATACTGATAACATTCATGAATCTGCACCACCATATCAACCAAATCACCAAAGCTCCTCCAGCTCAAATGAAACCTCCAACACATCCCCTGAACCATATTTTCCCTCCCAAGACAAAACCAATCTTTTCAGAGTGATTCACCAGTCTCTGCACAACCTGAGCAAATTGTAAGCCCAACATACAACATACCTCAAAGAACCCACAAACTCCCTAGCTACTTGAAAGATTACATATGCAAAGCTCCCACTCTCAACACCAATAGTGAGACACCAGTAGCAGATAATAGTCATAATAGTGAGACACCAGTAGCAGATAATAGTCATAGTTCACCTTCTTTCTCTTTTTACACACATGTTCCCCAATTGCAACCTGTTTCTCTCAATGCACTGAGTACTGATGGTCAGCATTTACTTGAGACTCTCTCTACTGATTGTGAGCCTAAATCATATGAAGAGGCAACAACCATACCTGCCTGACAACAGGCTATGAATCAGGAATTTGATGCACTTTACTCAAACCATACCTGGGATGTTGTTCCACTTCCCATAGGAAAAAGGGAAATAGGTTGCAGGTGGGTATACAAAATCAAACATAAGGCAGATGGCAGTGTTGAGAGATTCAAAGCTAGGCTAGTTGTTAAGGGTTATACTCAGCAGGCAGGAATAGATTATAATGAGACTTTCTCACCAGTTGTAAAGATGACTACTGTCAGAACATTAATTAGCATATCAACAAAGAAGCACTGGGAGATTTTTCAGCTTAATGTGAGTAATGTTTTTTTACATGGAGATTTGAATGAAGAAGTATATATGCAAGTACTACCAGGGCTGTCAGTAGACAACAAGAATTTAGTATGCAAACTAAACAAGTCATTATATGGATTGAAGCAGGCAAGCAGACAGTGGTATGCCAAGTTGACTGAGGCCTTATGTTCTAGGGGATACATGCATTCCATGCTAGACTACTCCTTGTTTTATAAGAAGTTAGGCAATTCAGTGGTCTTTGTGGCAGTTTATGAGGATAATGTGCTCTTGACAGGGACAAACTTAGAAGAAATTAAGGCATTAAAAACCTTTCTACATGAGACATTTAGGATAAAGGACCTGGGGAGACTGCATTACTTCCTAGGCTTAGAGATCTTGTACAAACCTTATGGAGTAATAGTCATATAAAGAAAGTTTACAAAAGACCTGATACAGGAATTTGAATGTGCACACTGTCCTCCAATGTCCTCCCCACTTGATCCTTCAACAAAGCTAAAGGCAAATGAAGGAAATTTTCTCACAGATCCCACTCAATATAGGAAGTTGGTGGGGAAGCTAAACTTTCTCACCAACACTCGACTTGAAATTGCTTACAGTGTTCAACATCTCAGCCAATATATGCAGAGTCCTCGAGACTCCCATTTCAAAGCTGCTATACATGTTCTCAGGTACTGGAAAGCTGATCCTGGTATGGGAATTTTCTTGTCCAACAATGCAGATTATAAATTGCGAGCATTTTGTGACTCAGATTGGGCCACTTGTCCTGAGACGAAAAAGTCTTTTAGTGGGTTCATTGTGTTGCTTGGGGACGGTTCAATTAGCTGGAAATCAAAGAAACAATCAATTGTGTCCTTAAGTTTTGCTGAGGCAGAGTACAGGTCAGCAAGGAAGGTAGTTGCAGAGCTTGTTTGGTTGTCTAAACTTCTGGAAGAACTGAAAATGCCTTTAACCTTGCATATTCCAATCTACTGTGATAATCAAGCAGCTTTACATATTGCAAAGACTCCAGTGTTCCATGAGCAGACCAAACACATAGAGGCCGATTGCCATTTTGTAAGGGACAAGCTTATTGAGGGCCTGATATCTCTGCACTATGTTCATACAGATGACCACCTGGCTGATATACTCACCAAGTCATTGACAGGCAGTAAACACTCCTCACTACTTCATAAGTTGGCAGTGAGTACCTCTCTTCCAACTTGAGGGGGGGGGGTGTTAAGATTAGAATGCAATGTTTTGTAATTATTTATCTAGTGGACATTTTTGTAATTGTGGCTATGGTTATTATTGCAACTGGTTAGTTAGGTTGTTAGTGGTATTTGCTATCCGACTTTTTGTTGGTGTACGTTTAGGCGGTTAAGAAGTGAAGTGACAGTTGTACAATACAGCGTCTAGTATATAGTTGAGTAGGATTATTGTTTTCATTTTCTTAATGTGAAAATCTTCCCAAAATATTAGTTCTCGAAGCTTCTGTTTCTCTCTGCATTTCATGGCTTTCAGCCATGGCAGTTGAGCTTGAGCTCAACTACTGTTCACCAATTCTTCATTATTCACAATAATTATTATCTTTTGTTCTATATCTTGATTTATTGGACATCCACAAAGCAATTAGAGAGCCTTATGTATCTTTCAGTGCTTCAAGTATTTTGGTATAACATTTTATATTAGCGACAATACTTCAATTACAAGTTGGTATGCCATCGTTGATAAACTAGTGGAAGTTAAGACTGGTTCATGCTTACGTGAACTACCTATTGTTTTCGTGAACTACCTATTTTAGCACCAATATAAGAGTGTTTTTTATTTATGTCTTTTGTAAGATAAAAATAAAAATTGGATTGAATAAAGTCAGCAATCTCCTCAGAAAAAAAATGATTAATCAAATCCCTTAAGCAAGCTTTGAGTTTCCAAAATGTTTTCGCCTAGCAATATTGTAAACAACTAGAAAGAACAGACACCCATGTTGAATGGAGTGGAGTTGTTGATTAACTGGCAAGTTAGTTAGTCGGTTAGAGTTAGGAATAACAATTAAGGAGTTAGTTATTTTTGTATAAAATCATGTACAGTGTATTGAAAAATTAGAATAGTGAAAATATTTCCTGATTTCCAAAACTTTCTCTCTCTATGTTGCCTTCGTCTCTCTTCTCCATTTTCCTCCATTAACAGAGCATTTGAGCTCTTAACATGGTATCAGACCTCTGAGATTCGATAAAAAATTAGCTTTCATTTCGTCTGTCCTCGAAGCTCACTGCATTACCTATTATCTGCAGAATCCTGAAGGAATTGTTCAACAGTTACATATCGCAAAGCTAGGATTTTGAATTTTTCCCAATTTAGTTGAAAATGGAAATTGAAGATGGAAAAGGAACCACGACTATACGAGAAAACATTATAGAAAATAAGCCTAAAATTGATCATACACATGCACTTTTTGTGCATCCACCGAATACTCCGGGTTCAATTCTTATTCTGATATGATCCAGCTCAAAGGATCTGAGAACTGTGGACTATGGCGGAGGTCGATGCACATATCACTTCAAGCCAAACAGAAGTTAGGTTTTGTTACCGGAACTTGTAGAAAGGAATCATTCAAGGAAATTTCATGAACACTAGGAAACATGCAATGCAATTATTCTCTTGTGGATAATAAACACAGTTGCGCCACATCAATTGAATGGAATTGTTTATGCTTTTGATAGATAATTCGTACGGGAAGACCTGCGAGAGAAATTTGATAAAGTGAATAGAGTAAGTATTTTTCAGCTACATCGCAAAATTGCGACAATATCAAGGAACAGACACTGTATCTCTCTATTTCACGAGACTGGAAGAATTTTGGGCAGAGTATGATGCGATGATGCCTTCTCCAAATTGTAGATGTGAAAAATCCAAAGAAAATGTAGAAAACTTTTTACAATAGTGTTTCCTTCAATTTTTCAGTGCCTTGAATGATTCATATGATCAGGCAAGGCATCAGATTCTCGTAAAGACGACAGAACTAACCTTGAATCAGGCTTATGCAATGATTATTGAAAGTTAGAGTCAACTGACACCAACACCTGGGTCAATTCCATTGAAGAAGGGAATGATATTACAATATTTTGGAGTGCAAAGGGTACACAACAAAAACCAAAAAGGAACTTCAATTTACGTTGTGAATACTGTAAGTTAAAAGGTAACACTAAGAAAATTTGTTACCAATTAGTTGGCTATCCCCCAAACTATAAGGGAAGAAAGAAGTCTAGGATAACTGCTAACAATGTGTCTTCTTTTGGTTGACATTTGGACCAAAATTCTAGTATGACCACCGGGCAGAAATTTCCTTGGGGTATCACCAAGGTTACGACACTAATGGTCATTAACAGCGTTTTCCCGGTGAAGAACATCATGGATCAAGTTTCATTAGTGGTAGCCATGTTCGGGGTTTCACTACATATGATCAGGGTCAAAGCATGGTCAACAATGTTGTTACAGGCCAAAATGCAATCAATGTGAATGCATATGCTACACCTATGGTTTCCACTCAGGAACAATATAGCCAGATCGTGAAAATGCTGAGCAAAGGTAAAAGTACTGAAGCACCAGCTAATGTATCATGTATTGTTACTTCCTTCCTAGCAAATTATAGGAATGATCAATTGATTCAATATAGTGGAGCTACAAATAACATGGTGGCAGATAGTGGTATGCTATCTACAATTAATAAACAAGAGAATCAAATGGTGATCTTACCTAATGGAAGTAGAGTCCCTATTACATATGTAGGGAGTTCTGAATTAATGCAAGAAAACATTCATAATGTTTTATGTGTACTTGAATTCAAGTTCACATTATTATCAGTAGCAAAGTTAATAAGAGAGCTGAGATGTTTGATGGCCTTCTATCCTGATGTTTGCCTGATACAGGAATTTTACACAGGGTGTCATGACCCGAAACCCATAATAGTTCGCGATGGCACCTAACGCCGCCGTTAGGCAAGGCCACAAGTGAGCCTACAATTTAGTTATCCCTTTTTTAACTTTTAAAACAAAAAATTTGTTTTTAAAAGAACGAAATAAGTAAGATCTCATGCAATTGTACATACTCTTTTCTCAACAAAAACAATACTAGCGTGAGAAATACATCAACCATAGTGACAGTAATGATGAGTAAAACAGTACATAAATGCTAGAAGCCCCCAAAACTCGGTGCCACAAGTGCATGAGCAATCTAGAGAATATATAAAACTAATATATCTATTGTCTGAAGTAATAGACAGAAATAATAAACAAGGTAGAGGGACACTCCGGTGCCGCAGATCGAAGCAAGGCAAGCAGCTCACCACTAAGTCTCTGAAGAAGTACGGCTACGTGCCGGTATGATTACTGATAGTATGTGTCTCATTACCTGCACATTCAGTGCAGAAGTGTAATGCAAGTACGGAAAATAACGCGTACCCAGTAACTATCTAGTCTAACCTCG
This sequence comes from Nicotiana glauca, assembly GCA_026770625.1. Classification (NCBI taxonomy): domain Eukaryota; kingdom Viridiplantae; phylum Streptophyta; class Magnoliopsida; order Solanales; family Solanaceae; genus Nicotiana; species Nicotiana glauca. The sequence goes on from MU683548.1 coordinate 52,220, forward strand.
AAGAAGTAGTAACGAGGGGTCGACTGACACGTACTAGTGGTCGAAAAGTAATGGAAATACATAAATTAGACATGGAGAGTGTACAACAAATAGCAACAAAATAAATAAAAGTAATTACAGTAATTCCACACATTAGTATATATCAAATCACTAAACTTGTCATAACTAGCCTTGAAGGCGCTAACTCATCTATTACCAAACCAAATCAAGTCTCGAGTATTAGGAACAAAGCTACTGCGGCAAACAACCCAATCCCATATGATTAATGTTACCATACAGCCGAGGCGAGCAGCCCGATCCCATAAGAGTAGAGAAATTTACCTTGTTCACAAAAGTACATGCAGTCGAGAAGACAAGGATCCATAGTTCATCAAATATTTTCCAATTTTTTCAAAGTAAGATCTAAATCAGTATCTTTATTATAATTCTAAATCTCATTCATAATCAAGGAAATCAATATACGAGATAGATGCAAATAACACAATTAAGGCATGATGTGAATCTAAGTCTACCCGGACATAACATGAATATAGCTACGAACGGACTCTCGTCACCTCGTGTAGATATAACTCCTCAGTCCCCACAGCAAGTAACACACAACCGTTAATACACCTAAGGGGATAAATTTTCTCTTACAAGATTAGGCAAGAGAGTAACCTCACTTTCAACTCCACTAACCAACTTTTTAACCTCACTAGAACTCTCCAAACAAAGCCGAGCAATCCGAAACTAATCAAAAATCATATAAACTAATCAATAAGTGCTTAAAAGTTCATAATTTAACCACTAGAGTAATTACCCAACCCAATTTGTAAGGTTCCTAAAATTCACCCCGGGCCTACGTGCCCGGATTTTAGAAATTTTTGCAAATAAATTTTACCCATAACCTCGCGAATACAAATATATAATTTCTACTCAATTCCATAATTATTTTCGTGGTCTAATTCTATTTTTACCAAAATCTAGATTTTTCAACAAACCCCTAAAATATTTATATTTTTACTTGTCAAAATTTACCCATAATTTATGTATTTAACTTACATTAAGTAGGAATCACTCACCTTATAGTGCTTGATGAAAACCCCCCTCCAAGAAGCTCCAAATTCGGCCAACACAATGAGAAATGAGAAAAATCATCCAAAGTCCCGACTTTAAAATGTTTTCTGCCCAATGATTCCTTCTTCACGATCGTGATAAGGCACTTCCGATCGCAAAGGAGAAATGCGAAGCCCAGGAAAAATGCACTTCGCGAATGCGAGACCAATCTCGTAAATGCAAAGGTTTAGCTGACCTGCCATTGCAAACGCGATGGCCTTCACGTGAACGCGATGGCCATCGACTTCCCCCTCCCCAACTGGCCTCACACTTCGCGAATGCGAAGGCTCTGAGCGCGAATGTGAATGCAGTGACCCAGAGCCTCGTGAATGCGGTCGCCCTCTCGTGAACACGCGAAAGTGTATGGGAAAATGCCACCCATTGTAATAACTCAGCCAGTCATTTTGAGAATTAATGCCTCGATCCCCTATTAACTGCTTTCCCCATATTTATTTCTGCTATTTTGGTTTGCTGGGAAGATTTGTTTTGAGTTTTGTAGTATTTTGGGACACCTACTCCCTAAATAAGAGCTTAAGTTTTAAAATTGGACCGTAGTCAGAATAGTGTGAAGACGGCCTCAAAATTCCATCAATTCCGTTAGCTCCGTTGGGTGATTTCGGGCTTAGGGGCGTGTTCAGATTGTGTTTGGTGGTCCGTAGTTTATTTCAGCTTGAAATGCCGAAAGTTGAATTTTTGAAGTTTCCGTATCGATGTTGAAATTTTGATATTGGTGTCGGAATCCGATTCTGAAAGTTAGAATAGTTCCCTAGTGTTGAATTTGACTTGTGTGCAAAATTTGGGGTCAATCGAACATGGTTTGGTTGGTTTCGGCATCCGTTATAGGATTCTTGAGATTTCAAGTTCATTAGTCTAGGATTGGAGGGTGATTCATGGTTTTAGCATTGTTTGATGTGATTTAAGGGTTGGACTAAGTTCGTATGATGTTTTAAGATTGTTTGGAATGTTTGGTTGAGCTCTCGGGGGCCTCAGATGAGTTTTAGATGCTTAACAGAAGTTGGATTGGACTTAGGAAATTTTCTAAATTGTTGAACCTGTTGGTTTCGCACCTGCGGAGCTTGTACCGCAGGTGCGGTACCGCAGAAGTGGTCTGAAGCTTGGAGATCTATGGTCGCAGATGCAACCCAAGAACCGCAGAAGTGATACCGCATCTGCGAGTAAAGGGGCGCAGGTACGGAATCTAGCCGTTTAATGAAATTCCGCAGGTGCGGAGTTGGAGTCGCAGGAGCAGGACCGCAGATGCGGTTGAACCCTCGCAGAAGCGGAAAGTGCTGGGCAAAAAAGAGAGAAATCTTGGGTTTGAGTTCAAAACTTCTAAAAATCAAATTGGAGCTTGGTGAAGGGCGATTTCTTTAGAGCTTTTGAAGGAGAACTATTGGGTAATGAATTCTAACTCTAATTTGGTTCTAATACATTAATCTATTGTTAGTTTTATCATCTAATTGAGGGATTTGAGGGTATAAGTGTGGAAATGGGGGAAAACGTTCCCTAATGGAAAATCTGAGTTTTTAGAGAGAATTTGACGTCAAATTGGGATGACTTTTGTTCGAGTGTTCTCATGAGTGAATGGGTGTTCATAATTCGTAAATTTTACCCAATTCCGAGATGTGGCCTGGGAGGATTTTTGGCGTTTTCTATTTTCTTGCCTTAGCTTCAATTCCTTTATCTAAACTCGTTGATTGTAGTTATATTTAAATTATGAAATTGATTAGATTAGATTTGGGCCACTCGGAGTTGGATATTCGTGGCAAGAACGTGATTTCGGATTGATTGAGTTTGGTTCAATGTAAGTGGCTTGCCTAACCTTGTGTGGGGGAACTCCCCTTAGGTTTTTTGTACTATTTTTATATGAATGCCGTGTACATGAGGTGACGAGTGCGTACACGTTCTAATCGTTGAAAACCCCCGATTTCATTAAGTAAATATTTGTATTTTCTTTTAATTGAGCAATACTTGTATTTGAAGTTTTTTGTTTTACTTAGGAAAGCATACTTATGTGATTTAACTATCTTATCTACTTTAACTGCTTACTTGGATTATGTGTAGCATGTTTAGAGTAGAATTTTCCTGTTATCTTGATACGAACTTGGCTAGAACTATAGATTTCTTTCTTTTGATTGATCTATGTTTACTTTGGGACAACGGGACGGTATCACAGGAGATCCCCTTGCATGATTACTTTGGGAATACAGATCGGTATTCCGGGAGATCCCCGTTCACATTTATATTTGGGGGCTACGGGACGGTATCCCAGGAGATCTCCATGTACTTGCTATTTACTTTTGGACAATGGGACGGTATCCTGGGTGATTCTCTACACATTTACATTTGGGACTACGGGACGTTATCCTGAGAGATCCCCTGTTTCTATCTCTGCTTACTGAGTTATTTCCTTTCTGAGATTTCATCTGTATTTGTTTGTTAGCATCCTTAATTGCACTGTTACGTTTTATACTGTGTTACCTTGTTATATTTATAACCAGTAGGGCCCTGACCCTCCTCGTCACTACTTGACCAAGGTTAGGCTTGCCACTTACTGGGTACCGCCGTGGTGTATTCATGCCCTTTCCTGCACATGTTTTTCGTGTGCAGATCTAGGTTCTTCTGCTCAGCCATACTACTCCTGAGGCAAGGTGACTCGAAGACTTCAAGGTATATCCACCGCGTCCGCAGACCTAGAAGTCCCTTTCTACTTTCCCTACTGTTATAGGCTTTTCCCTGTATTTCCCTTGTTATTAGATTTCTGGAGTTAGAAACCTTATGTATTTTCTTTATCTTGTGATTCATGAGATTCCATGTTTTGGGAGTGTTTTAATTAGTTTGAGAGAGTGGATATTGTATATGCCGAGCGACATTCCAAAATTCTTTATTATGTTATTCGTAATTTTGCTAGTTTCATATCTTTAATTCCTTTTTCAATAAACTTTTAGGCTTACCTAGTCGTAGAGACTAGGTGCCGTCACGACAATTCACGGAGGGAGAAATTGGGTCATGATAAGTTGGCATAAGAGATCTAGGTTCATAGGATTCATGAATCACAAGTTGGTTTATTAAAGTCTCACAGATCAGTACAGAGACGTCTGTACTTATCTACGAGTGGCTATGTAACTGTTAGGAAAATTCCACTTTATTTGGTTTCCCTGTCGTGCGAGATTTTTGATATCAAAATTCTAAACCTTTATCTTCCATTCTCTCACAGATGGTGAGGACACAAGTTACCAGAGATGATCAGACACCGGTACCCCCTGCTAGAGCCGCCGGAGGTCGGGGCTAGGGTAGAGGACAAGGACGCGCAGTGGTGCAGCTAGAGCACCCGCGGGAGCTGCTACAGAGGAGCCACCAGTAGCTCCATTCGGAGCCCAGGTGCCTTATACGCCTACTGCTGCTACTACTCCCGCTCTCCAGGAGACCCTTGCCCAATTCATGAGCATGTACACTACTTTAGCTCAGGCATGGTTGATTCCCCTTGTTGTAGCTACATCTCAGGCCGGGGAGGAGCACAGACTCCCACCGCCTGCACTTCTAAGTAGCAAGTGCATGTTTATCAAGTCTAAGAGATTATACCGGTATCGCCTGTAGCGTCAGTTTAGCCCGAGTATAGGGCAGTAGCTTTAGAGGGGGAGCAGCGGAGGCTTGAGAGGTTTAAGAAGCACCAGCCTCCTACATTCAGCGGTCTAACATTGGAGGATGCTCAGGGATTTCTGGAGGAGTTCCACTGTATCCTCCGCACTATAGGTATATTTTAGGTTTGAGTAGGGTTTCCTTCATTGCCTTCCAGCTTCGAGGAGCAGCCTATTAGTGGTGGTGTACTTTTGAGTTGGACAGTCCGGCTGAGGCAACTTCCCTTACATGGGCTTAGTTTTTAGATATGTTCTTGAGAGAGTATGTCCTTCAGAGCCTCAGGGACTCATGGCGCGTGGAGTTTGTGCATTTTTGCCAGGGTTCTATGACTGTTTTCGAGTATGTTGTCCCTTTCAGTGACTTGGCCAGGCATGCACTGGCCTTGGTTTCTATGATTCGTGAGAGAGTTCGCCAGTTCATTGAGGGGCTTATTACCAGCATCAGATCTAGCATGGTTCGGGAGTTAGAGATGGATATTTCTTATCAGGAGGTGGTGAGCATTGCTAGGAGAGTAGAGGGCATGTATTCTCGGGATAGAGAGGAGAGAAAGGCCAAGAGGTCTCGAGAGTCGGGCCATTATTCTGATGCCCGTGCCTTAGCTACAATTCATTATGGCAGGAGTGATATGAGTCGCCCCATCCATTTAGCTCTTCCACCAGCCAATGGTATTCCAACTGGCATTGTAATCATAGCCTGGGAACACTGCGGATCACGCTATGGCTGAGAAGTCTATGGAGGTGAACCCCTCTTAATTCTAGGGCAATTCCTCACCATATGGCATGTGTTGCCACGCTCAAACCAAGCCCTAGGAGGACGTCACGGTTGTGACTGGCTCGGGCCAGGTCTGTGATCGGCTCTAACCCTATACCACTATTAAATGGCAAAGAGTGGTTGATGCAAATTTTACCCAAAAGGTCGGGATCGATATCCACAAGGAGCTAATATTGGTTGGGAATTGGGTTTCTACCAACCTAGATATGCATGTTGTTCTTAATTGCACTTCTAAACATGCTTTGTTTTGTTTTTATTCTATTTTTATGCTAATGAATGTTGAAAGTAATCTAAGTGCAATATTTTTGTAAGAGTTTTCTAAATTAATAAAAGGCACTAGGGAAGTGACTTATACCTAGGCGAGTATCTAATAGGGTGTAAAATTTAGGACAAACCTATTATAATTGGGATCATGATATAACCATCGCACATAATTACTCACTATATACCTCTCGGTAGTTCGAGTGACTTTGCCTGAATTGACTTTCTCAAGCCCAATTGGGTGTCCAAACAATGCAAGCAAAATTGGATCAAGTCGGGTATTACTATCTCTAGGTTTAACCCTTTAATTGGGCTATCAATCTCTTGAATGCACCCAAATTCCTAGTTAACCTAAATTTCCTAGACTTAGTCTCTCTTTCTCAAGAAGAGTCTAAGTCATATAGGCACGAATCAGTGTTTGCAACCACCAATTCAACAATTAAAGCATGATTCAAGATAAATGTCATTAACCCATAAATAATTAATCACTAAAATTGAAGACCCATTAAATACCCACACTAGGGTTGGGTCACAACCCTAGCTAATGGGTTTAGATACTCATAATCAAGGTATAAATCAAAGATGGAGATGAAATATAACCCATAGAAAGTAATTACAAGAGTAAAATCCAAGATTAATGGTAAAAGCTACTCTAAAATCACTCAAAATAGCTAAGTAGGATGGTTCACGTGTTCTTCAAAACAAAAGCTGACCTAAAAATGTGAAAAAGAACTATTTATACACAGCTAAAATTTTTAGAAAAAAATACCCCTACGGATGTTCCGCTGACAGCGTAATAATGGGTGCCTCAATGCTTGAACATTCGCAGCCGCACAAAAGCAAGCGCGGACCACAATTCTCTTTTTGACTGGATCTGGACTTGATTTAGCTGGGAGCGTAAAAGCACCCACCTGAGCATTGTCTTCAACCGCATCCGCATAATATGTTCGCGGACGACGCTCTTCATTTGAGCTCAAATTTCCAGTCCTCTAATTCTCAATTTTGCCCTCAGCGCTATTCGGACCGCGACCGCGGCAACTCTTTCACTACCGCACTATTTCACCATGGGCAGCGATGTCTGTTGTTCCCAAACTTGCTTTCTCTGAACCTCAATTCCACTGAGAGCGTAATTATGGTCGCCTCAGCGGTGGTCCTTTCGCGACCGCACTAATTCATCGCTATCAGCGCTTTTAACTTAGCTTTAAACTTGTGCAGGTTTAACTCATTTATGAGCTGGTTATGACTTTCTTGCTTCATTTCGACCAAACACTACAAAGAATCACAATAAGTTAGTTTTCGGGAATACTTTTACACATATTTGATCCAAAACCTAAGCAAAATGGAGTATAAGATAGGCTAGAATCCCTAGTTATCAACCAGGTGGCTCTTCCCGATGATGGATGGAATGACAACCTTCTTAAGGGTTTGAGTCCATTTTTTTGTTTTTATAAATAGTAGTAATGAATAAAAGTAACTCAGGTAAAGCTTCACTTAGGCCTAGCACATTTACCCTTGACCTTATAGTTAGAAACAAACTGATTTGCAATGAATGGTGCTAGCTGTGACCTTTAGACTCTTGTGTTGAGTAAACCATCATCGAGTTGTTTTTCGGGAACATTTATGTTGCCCAAATCTTAGCTAAGGTTGTTTTGGGCCCTCGACTCTATCTCTTTAGCAATCCAAAAGATTGTGAGGTGAGGTATCGATTTGCAAGTCCAAGTCCAGTGCCAATACTTGCCCTGAATGTTTGTCTAGGAGAAATTCTAAGTGTAGCTCGAGTTGGGAAATAATTATAGGTTCACCTTGATCCAAATACAAAAGTGATAAAAGTTACAAAATCAAGAAAAGGGAAGGCAAAAAGAAAGAAAAATAAAAGCCAAAAAGTCAAAAAGAAAGTGAACAATGGAGAAAAAATGAAGGGATTCAATAAAAGCAATGATAAAAGGCTTGGAATGATTAGAAAGGAGAAAAAGGATTCACATGAACAATAAAGAGTGACAGTGATCAATACCAACTCCATGCTACTACAAAGTAGGAAGAGAGGGTCGCAATAGCTTTTACCCGATATGAGGGTCGGGCTCGAATTCCTTAGAGAGCTAGAAATTGGAGCTAGGTATCTGTCTAGAGTTGAATTGCGCGTTTGTTCCAAATGTCACTTTCATACATTTTTGGGTTTTTCAATTATCAACTACTAATAGAAACTAAACTATGCTATGAGATAATTTGCTAAAGTTGTATCTAATGGTTTAAAGGGCACTAGGGTAGTGACTTTCAACTAGGTGGGCAATTGACGGCTAATTTGCTTCTAAGGCTCGATTGACATGATTGGGGAAATATGTATAACCGTTGCACAATTTTACCCACTCTCACACCTCTCACTAGAGAGAATGATTTTGCCCATTTAATTCTCTCGATATCAAATGGGTAGGTAAATTAGCTCAAACAACTAAGGTTCAAGTCGGGTAATTACTCTCTCGAGGTTTAACCCTTTAATTGGGATTATCAAATATCTTGATTCCATCCCAATTCCTTGTTGGGTCAACTTTGGAGACTTAGGCTCTCTTTCTCAAGAAGAACCTAAATCAACTTAGCACAAACCAGTGTTTGCAACAACTAATTCATAAATTAAACCATAAAATTGACCCAAATACAAACACCCATAGTCAATCTAACCTTAAATCACAACACCCATTAATTACCCACACTAGGGTTGAGCCACAACCATAGCTAATAGGTTTAGCTACTCATGCGTGAACAAGAAAATAGAGAAATAGATGAAGGAAAAGACATAATAATTAATTACTAAAGCAAAATCCAAGAATTTATCGTTAAATCTTAGCTAAGATGCCAAAAATGGCTACAAATAATGTTCTCATGAGTGCAGCTGAGTTTTGGATCTATTTGATGACCTAAAAAATGGAAAAAATTTCTATTTATACTAAGCTGGAAAAACTGGACAAAAATAACCCTGTGGGGTCAGTGCGGGCCGCATAAAATGGACCGCGGCCGCACTAGGCTCTTGGACTTCAAAATCTGGGCTCTGCGACCGCGTAGAATGGACCGTGGCCATGGAGGACTCTAATGCGGTCGGTAAAAGTATGATCGCGGACCGCACAACTTGAACCATAGCAAATTTTAGCTCTCTGAATCTCTCTTTCGCGGACTGCACAAAATGGTAGTGCGACCGCAGAGCCTTCACTGCGGACTGCGCTATATGTACTACGGTCGTGTCACCTGAAGACTGGTTTTACCATCACTCTGAATCTACCTAGTGCGGACCACACAAAGTCGAATGCGGCCGCACTAGGCCTTTTTGACCTCAGTTTGCCTTGTCATTGAAACTTGAGTAGGTTTCACTCCCTTTGAGTCGATTTTTGACATTCCGTCATTTTGTCGATCAAACCTGCAATCAAGCACACTTATGAGCCTTTTGGGACTATTTTGTAATAATTTATAACCAAAGCATAAGCGAGAAGGAGCGTAAAACACTACAAAATCCCTAGTTATCAACTCCCCCAAGCTTAAGCCTTTGCTTGTCCTCAAGCAAACAAAATAAGACCCACCCCTTAAGGGAAAATCTAAGTATCTCCAGGTATCGTAAAGTAACCTCAACAAGCATCAATTGGGACTAACAACTGCCCCCTATGAATGAATCATTAACAACATTTAAACTTGAAAAACTATGGATCAAGTGTGACACAAGAGCATCAAGAGTTGACTCATTACATCAAAGAACTCTCTCAATTACTTTTGGTCATTGTGGAACCCAAACTCACAGATCCTCAACTCTCCTTAAGCAAACCTCACCTTTTAGAGTATTGGCACAGAAACCGAGGTTAATAGGATCAATCATCTCTATCAAGAAAAGGCCACAAGTCTGGCTCTAAGTACCATATGCTTTCCCCTTATGTAAGTATCCACTAATGTAAGCTTCATTCAACTCAAGATCATATAGGGCTTTTGTGGAGTCATTGTGAAGCCTTTTGGGTAAGGGTAGGACATGTTTTTGTTCAAGTGGGTTCAATCTTCCCTTAAGCACTTCTTTTTGATTCATTTGGCACAATTATCTTGACTCTTTGAGTCTTTTCACTTCTTTCTAAGGGGTTAGAGAGACACATTGTCATTCTTTCTTATTCATTTCAAACCATTTCTCCCTTTTCAACTTTCCAAACCTTTCTTTATTTGTTTTTCTTGAATCCCTTTGAGATCATTTTCACACTGAGCTTTGCTTTTCTTTCTTTTTATTGCCTTTCCTTTTATTCACTTATGTGCCTTTTTACCACTTTGTTGCGCTCCTCGTCTCTCCCCCCAAACTTATACTTTTCCATGAGCTAAAGGAAAGATTTGGGTGCCAAGAGAGGGTATCTTTGAGAACGGGTATAGGCTTGTATTATGGTTTTTGAAAGAAGAAGGTCTAAGGCTCAAAAGTGTTGACTAGGGATATTATCATTGGTAGGATATGGAATTGTTCAAACTATCATTTGGATCAAGGAGAGCCTATAATCACTTCTCAAGTCAACTTCCACTTAGGATTTCGCCTCAATAAACATTCAGGGCAAGTTCTATACCATTGGCTTGGGACTTGGACTCGCAATTTGATTTCTCACCACTAAAGACATCGAGTCGAGGGCCTACAACAACCTTAGTTATGATTAAAGCACACAATGGTCCGAAAACCATTTTGATATTTTTAGTCAACACGAGAGTCTCAAAGTTACGACTTTCACCATCCTAAACACAACATTTTGTCTTTGACCATGGGATCAAAGGCAAATGTGCTAGGCCCAAGTGAAGCTTTACTTGAGGTAACCTTAACTACAAACTATCAAAAATAAAAACAAAAATGGACTCAAACCTGTAAAAAGGTTTTCACGCTATCTATCATTGGGAAGAGCCACCCGGTTCACGCAATACTCCACCTTTGGAAAGAACCGTGGAATGAAGAAAACCAAAGGCTTATTGAAAGCGACAAAAAACAAAACAAAAAGCTATGAGCCTATATAAGAAGCTAAAAACAAATTTTTTTTTTTGCAAAAATAGAAAATAGAATGAATATGTACAATAGAGGAATGAATATACAACGGGAGATGAATATATACAATAATGTAACTTTATATACAGACCAAAAGGAAGATAAAAAGTACGATAAAAGTAACTAAATGTAAAGTTATATACAGACCAACAGAAAATCAAAAGAAAGCATAAACTAAATCAATCTATATATACAGTCATCCAATAGATTAAATTTAGGGTGCACCCCCTCAAATAAAACCTGGCATTATCCCCAATGCTAACTAGACAAATAAGCACCAAAAAGTATAAGGAAAGGATATGGGAACTCCCTAAGCCTCGTCAGTCTTCATGGGAACATGAGTGGTCCTCGAGTCCTCTGTATGCTCGGGAACCTTAGACTGGTTCCCAATCTCCTGCTGCTCAGCTGCTGGGACTGGGGCCTGGACCTGGACGGGCTATATATCAGGTGCATCTTATGGCTGACTGCAGGAAGCCTCCGGTGGGTCCACCAACTGGATGATGACCTCATATGCACTGGGAACTTCCTCTTCTTCCTTGAAAGCCTCTTTGTCTGCTCCTGCTGTAGCTCTGATAGAGCTCGGTCCTCAATTAATAAATCTAAAGGCAGTTGGTCTACCTTTAGTCTATCTACATCTGCCCTCAACTCCTTCACGGACTCCCTGGAGGCCCGTGTCTTGCGTAGCTTCTTGTGCTCCTAGGAAAGCTCCTTTAGAGCTTTGCCATGTGAAGCCACTGCCTTTGCCAAATCAGCCTGTGTACTAAGGATCTTCTACTAGTTGTCAAGTAACTTCTTCAATGCATCCTCAATGGACTGTGGGACATATGCTGGCTATGGTGCCGACTGAGCCTCAATAGTGGAGGTCAAGTCTGACAAATTGGATGAAGCAGTATACATCCAGTTGTTCAGGCTCTGAAGCGACTGGCTCAGCCATTGGGCAGTGATAGGATAGGCCCGGGAAGATGGAATCTCCGGGCTAGCTGAGGTAGAAGGACCCGGTGGCTAATCAACAGTAGTGGAGGGTCCTGGAGGCATAGCAGCAACTGTGGAGGCAGGCTCAGTGGGGGCCTCTACCACAAGTGGCTCGTCAGACTGGCCAATTGGGGCAGAAGCAGGGGCCTTTTAGTTCTTGTCCTTGGGGTTGTCTGTCCCCTTCAAACTGTAACAGGAGAATGGAGCTATAGGTTTGGCTTTGACATTATAGGACTTCTTTTCCACCTCCAAGTCCCAGAAATTCATAGAGAGGGTGCTGGGGTAAGGGTAGTTTCGGTCATGCTCCGTACCCACTAATGAAATGATGCGGGACATCACATTCCCCACATTAATGGGGTATCCCGCAATGATGGAAGCAACCAATATGGCCCGGTGTAGATAAATGGTGTGGTCATACGTAGTGGGGTCCAACCGGCTGCAAACAAAATTCAACCAACCCCTAACCTCAAAGTTCATGGTCCTCCGCAATATCTTGACCCCAACTGTCAACCACTCCGGAACGGTACCTAGGATTGCCAGGTACTGAGCTAAGCGAGGATGGACCTCCTCCCCCATCTCTAACTTGGCCAGATAGAGAGACTCATCTTTTTTATTGAACTGCAAATAATCATTCAAAGATTGCCCGTCAAACAACATCTTTTTGTCTCGAACCTTGGTCACTTTGGACCCCTTAACGATGTGGGCCACATTACAATAAAATTCCTTGACCATATGTTCATTTTCCTCTATGCATTTCTCCATAAATATTTCCTAGCCCGATCTAGTTCTAAATTGCCTCTGCACGTCAGGGTTGTGGGTAGTAGGTTTTTGTCAATAAAACTTCTCTCCGGTATCAAATGCCTCACCGGCCACCACTCCCTAAACTTATGATATGCCACTTGGCTTACAAATCTGTCCTCCCAAACATCGGGCTTCCTAGTTTGGTCAACACCCCCAACTTGAGGCTCACCACCCCCAGCTCCCTACACCTCATCCTCATTTCCGCCTGCACTCTCCCCAGATAATAAAGCTATGGGGGAGGTGGAGTCTTCCCCGCTACCGGCTGCTGACCCCTTAGATGAATTAGAAATGACATTAACCAGCCTCCGAATAGTGGGTGATGGTGGAGGAGTATCATCAGTCAATTGTAAGTTGGAGATGAAATGAGTTGGGACTGAGTCGGGAGAGACATCCCTTGACGGTTGATACTCACTCCCCGAGGAATGTGAAGCAGCTCTATCTGCGGCTTTTATCAGCTTCCTAATCTGTTTTATGTTTTCCTGAGCTTGGGGAGTGACTTTGACTATTCTCTTTCCTTTGCCCCCTCGGGAGGAATCACCTCGCCGGGGTTGTTTTGATCCTTTGCCTCCTCGTTGTTTAACCATTGTCTGCAAGCAAAATCATCTAGCTTTGTTAATATCAGCAGAGGCAGTGAATCAGTTATGGAAAATGAATTACAAAACAGAAGCCCAAAAGTTACAGAAAATGTTGCAGACACAGTGCACCGCAGACCGTGCAAAAGCCACTGCGGTCCGCATTGGGGCAGGATCTAGAAAACCACCTCTCTGAATCTGGTATCGCGGCCGCGGTGGGCTAGCGCGGCCCGCACAAAGTGCAATGCGACCGCGCTGGGCACATGTTAACTTTCATAAACATAAACATCGCGGTCCGCACAAAAAAGGTACTGCGGACCGCATTAGAGCACCGCGGACCACACAAAAGCTACCACGGTCCGCGGAGTGTGCTTCGCAGGTACTGAGTTAGGGTTTCCAATTTTTGCAAATTTGTTCGAGTTTTTACCTAGAGTTTGTCCCTACTCAATTCCCCAGTTCAACAAGTTCACCAAACACACCAAAACCAATATTTACACTAACCTAAGCTAACAATTAAAGACAAACGGGAAGAAGAAGAAGCTATGGGCTACTGGACATGAAAATACAATGAAATTATAAAATTAAACAAAGAAAAATGGATGAAATGTTACCTGATATTGATAAGGAGTGAAGAAACACAATGCAAATAAGCTATTACGAGGAAGGGAAAAGATGAACAGTAATTTTCTAGTCTCTGAGAGTCAACTTTGTGAAAAGGGTAAATAGTGACCCTTGAGGTCTATTTATAGAGAACCAGTGGGACCAGCCTTACCTACCAGCACGGCCGCACAAAACGGATCGCGGACAACACTGGGTTTGTTCAGAAGAAGTCTAAGTAGGCAACCTCTGCGGTCCGCACAAAAGCGACAGCGGCCGCGGAGGTCCACCGCGGACCGCACCAAATGCCATGTGGCCGCGGTCGCCAACTTTAGATAGTACTTCACTTGGCCTTCACCAGTGTGGACAGCACAAAGTGCAATGCGACCGCACTGGGAACTTCAGAGACTATTGAATTTTTTCAAAATGTTTTGCACTGCATCAACACAATCCCTGCAACATCTCACAACCAATTAGTCCAAAAATCAAACCTAAACTACAAAGAAAATCAAAGAAAACAAGAAGAAAAAGGCATGGGTTGCTTCCCAAGAAGAGCCTGATTTAACGTTGCGACACGATGCGGGTTACCATCACTTCATTTCAAATGAAAAACAGCCACCACATGGCTATCATCAAACTTACCAAGATAATGCTCTACTCGGTGCCCATATACCCTGAAAACTTCATCATTTTTGTTCTTGAGATCAAGAGCACCAAACGGGGTCACAAATAGAACTTCAAATGGCCCACTCCACTTTGATCTAAGCTTTCCCAGAAATAGACGTAACCGGGAATTGAACAAAAGAACTACATCACCAACGTTGAATTCCTTCCCTCAAGCATATTTGTCGTGAAAGTACTTCATCTTGTCCTTATACAAGGACGAGCTGGAGTAGGCATGAAATCTAAACTCATCAAGCTCATTAAGTTTCTCAAAACGGAGATTGGCTGCAACATCCCATTCCAAATTCAACTTCCTCAAAGCCAATATAGCTTTGTGCTCCAATTTGACTGGTAGGTGACATGCTTTCCCAAACACCAACCGGTACGGTGACATACCAATTGGGGTCTTGTAAGCAGTCCGGTAAGCCCATAGAGCATCATCTAACTTTTTCGACCAATCGGTCCTATTGGCATTGACCATCTTCGACAAGATACTCTTTATTTCTCTGTTGGAGACTTCCACTTGACCACTAGCTCGAGGATGATAGGGGGTGGACATTTTGTGATTAACTCCATATTTGGCAAGCAACGAATCAAAAGCCTTATTACAAAAGTGCGATCCCCCATCACTAATAATTGCACGAGGAGTGCCAAAACCTTGTGAAGATACTCATTTTGAGAAATGCCACAACACTCCGGGCTTCATTTTTAGGCAGATCCACAACTTCAACCCACTTTGAGACATAATCAACCGCCACTAGAATGTATGTGTTCCCACAAGATCTAACAAATGGACCCATGAAATTGATGCCCCAAACATCAAAGATATCCACTTCAAGAATAGTATTGAGGGGCATCTCATCCCTTTTTGAAATTCCACCTGCTCTTTGGCACTCATCACATCTCTTGACAAAATCACCCGCATCTTTGAACAAGGTTGGCCAGTAAAACCCACAACTAAGAACTTTCAAGGCGGTCCTCACCCCTCCATGATGGCCACTGTAGGGTGAGGAATGGCAAGCCTCTAATATACTAAATTATTCTTCCTCCGAGACACATCTACGAATCACACCATCCGTGCAAATTTTGAACAAATATGGCTCTTCCCAATAAAAATCCAAGCTATCCCGCTTGAGCTTCTTCCTTTGGTTAGAAGAGAGCTCATACGCAATTATTCCTGTCACAAGATAATTTGCCACATCGGCAAACCACGGCGTATCATACATTGACACCGCAAGGAGTTGTTCATTGGGAAATCATAATTGATATCAAGGCCATCACAATGCCTCCCCTCCTCCTCCAAATGGGACAAATAGTCTGCCACTTGATTCTCACTACCTTTTCGGTCCACAATTTCTAGACCAAACTCTTGAAGAAGTAGCACCCATCTCATCAATCTCGCCTTGGAGTCTTTCTTTGTCATCAAATACCTAAGGGCGGCATGATCGGTGTGCACTATAACTTTGGCCCTCGTAAGGTATGGTCGGAACTTTTCCATTGTAAACACTATAGATAACAACTCTTTCTCGGTCACTGTATAGTTTCTTTGAGCCTCATTCATGTCTTGCTTGAGTAGTGCACCAGATAAAACATCTTGTTAATCTTTTGACCCAAAACAGCCCCAACCGCAATGTCACTAGCATCACACATTAGCTCAAAAGGCAAGCTCCAATTTGGTGCGGTAATGATAGGGGTAGTGGTCAACTTGTGTTTAAGAAGTTCAAAAGCCTTCATGCACTTTTCATCAAAGACCAACTTAGCATCCTTCTCTAGTAACTTGCACAAGGGGTTAACTACCTTCGAAAAATCTTTAATGAACCTCCGGTAGAACCCCGCGTGCCCAAGAAAACTCCTCACTCCTTTGACAGAAGTAGGGGGAGGAAGCCCTGAAAGTACTTCTATTTTGGCTTTATCCACTTCAATTCCGCGCTTTGAAATTTTATGACCCAGTACTATACCCTCTTCAACCATGAAATGACATTTTTCCTAGTTGAGTACAAGGTTGGTGTCTTCACACCGGTCCAACACTCTATCCAAGTTTTTCAAACACTTATCAAAGGAATCCCCAACCACGCTGAAATCATCCATGAAAACCTCCAAGATATCTTCCACCATGTCGGTGAAAATAGCCATCATGCATCGTTGGAAGGCCGCCGGAGCATTACACAATCCGAATGGCATTCGAGAGAAAGCGAATGTGCCATACAGACAGGTAAAGGTGGTCTTCTCTTGGTCCTCCAAGGCAATTAGGATTTGATTGTACCCTGAGTAACCATCTAGAAAGCAATAAAAAGCACGCCCCACAAGACGATCTAGCATTTGGTCAAGGAATGGCAATGGGAAATGGTCCTTTCGGGTCGCCTTGTTTAGTTTTCGGTAGTCCATGCAAACCCTCCACCCGGTAATGGTTCAAGTGGGAATAAGCTCATTGTTGTCATTTGTCACCACAGCCATCCCACCTTTTGTCGGCACACATTGTACCGAAGAGGCCGATGAGCTATCGGAGATTGGATACACCAAACCCCCATCTAGCCATTTGATCACTTCTTTCTTCACCACCTCTTGCATAGACTCATTTAGCCTCCTTTGGTGTTCTAAGGAAGGCCTTGCATCCTCCTCCAAAATCATTTTATGCATGCAGAATGCGGGGCTTATTCCCCAAATGTTGGCCAATGTCCACCCAAT
Organism: Nicotiana glauca; assembly: GCA_026770625.1. Classification (NCBI taxonomy): domain Eukaryota; kingdom Viridiplantae; phylum Streptophyta; class Magnoliopsida; order Solanales; family Solanaceae; genus Nicotiana; species Nicotiana glauca. The sequence continues at coordinate 69,308 of MU683548.1, forward strand.
TTCTTTCTTCCTCCTTTTGAGAACCGCCAAAGTAGCGTCTAGCTGAAAGTTAGTAAGGAAAGAAGAAATAATAACTGGTAAAGTAGAATTTGAGCCTAAGAACTCATACCTGAGGTGTGGAGGAAGTGGTTTCAGCTCCAACACTGGTGGCTCCTCAATAGATGGCTTAGTTGGTGGAGTTTTCCATTTATTAAGATCCAAGGACAATTTCCTAGGCTCATAAGAATACGAGCCCATACCATGCAAAGCATTTACACACTCCACTCTACTAGCATCATCATCAACATCAAGATTTAGAAGCACGGACTCAAGGGGATCCACCATATTAATCATAGAACTTGTGTCATCCACTATCACAGCTGTGACAATGTCCAACAAATGAGCACACCTCGGTGCTATTGGGTTGCTTCATGGATTTGCAAACATGGAAGACGATCTTCTCATCTCCCACTCGGAAAGTTAGCTCACCCGCTTCAACATCAACCAATGCCTTCCCCGTTGCAAGGAAAGGTCTTCCGAGAATAATTGGGACTTCAAAGTCCACTTCACAATCCAAAATGACAAAGTCGGCCGGCAGTATAAACTTATCCACTCGGAGAAGCACATCATCAATTATGACCAAAGGTCGCTTCATTGATCGATCCACCATTTGAAGTCTCATTGAGGTTGGCCTAGGTTGCCCAATTCCCAAAGTCTTGAAGACCGAATAAGGCATCAAATTTATGCTAGCCCCAAAATCACAAAGGGCCTTGGCAAAATCCGCACTTCCGATAGTGCAAGGGATAGTAAAAGCTACGGGTTCTTCATGTTTTGGGGCCATAGAATGTACGATAGAACTCACTTGATGAGTCATTTTAATTGTTTTACACTCCATCGACCTCTTTTTCGTCACCAAATCCTTCATAAACTTTGCATACCCCGGCATTTGCTCAAGTGCCTCCACCAAAGGCATATTAATTGTAAGGCTCTTCATCATTTCAATGAACTTTTTGAATTGGTTGTCACTCTTTTGCTTTGCTAACCATTGAGGATAAGGTGGAGGTGGCCTAGGCAAAGGTGCCTTGGCTTTGGGCACCACCGGCTCGGGCATGTCAATTACGTATTCCCTAGACGGGTTCATGGCATCTTGAGTTTCCACCTCGACCTCATCGATATCTATACTCACTTTGTTGTTAACATTATTCTCAACCATATCTTCAACTATCAAAGGACCTACATCTTCTTGGAACCCAACGCCATCATCCGCAACTTGCTTTTCTTTATAGGCATGCACATCACCGCCTCTCCCGCTTTTTGTTGTAACCGCCATCACATGATTGTTCCCACCATTCGCGTTCACTACCATATCACTTGGTAGGGCACCCTTAGGGCGAGTATTTAATGATTGAGAGATTTGGCCCATTTGCACCTCTAAATTCCGAATAGAGGTATTGTGGGAAGCCAATTGAGCATCGTAGTCTTGGTTCTTCTTCATCATTTGCTCAAATATAATCTCAATTCGACCCATATAATTACCCAAAGAACTAGACCCTTGAGATTGAAATGGAGGCAGATTGTTCGGTTGTTGGTACATCGGGGGCCTTTGAAAGACTTGCCCCCGGTTGCCTTAATTACCATTATTGTTCCACCCACCTTGACCATTGTTGTTCCAATTGTTGTTGTTATTCCCATTCTAATTTCCTTGGTTGCCCGAATTGTTGTTCCTTTAATTACCGCCTTGATTGTTGTTGTTCCAATTACCACCACCTTGTTGATTTCCCCAATTTCCTTGGGGTCGCCATTGTTGATTGGAAGAGTTTCCTCCATTTCCTTGATAGTTATTGACATATTGAACCTCTTCACTTTGTTCACCATAACACTCATTTGAAAAGCCACCGCCATCATCATATTGATCACAATTCCCTTGAGATTGTTGCCCTCTTTGCCTTGTCTTAAACATATTTATTCTTCCATGGCATTGACTTGGCGAGGATTTTGGACTTGTTGTAATTGCGCGTTCGCCAATTGATTCATAGTAGCCGTAAGCTCGGCAATAGCTTGACCGTGATCATGCAATTCCTTGTGCAAATAGATGACTGTGGGGTCACCTTGGGGCACATTCACTCTACTTTGCCATGCCGAAGAAGTGTTGGCCATTTCATCTAAAATATCACAAGCTTCATTATAGGGAAACTTCATACAATTGGCCTCCGGTCAATTGGTTCACAATGCATTGATTATTGGTATTGATGCCCCGATAAAAGGTTTGTTGAATCATCACTTTGGTCATATCGTTATTAGGGAACTCTTTAACCATAGTTCTAAACCGCTCCCATATCTCATGCAAAGGTTTCGTTGGTTCTTGCTTGAATGCCAATATCTCATCTCGAAGTGCCGCCATATGCCCGGGTGAGAAGAACTTAGTAAAGAATTTATCCTCCAACTCATCCCAAGTTGTGATGGAATGATTGGGGAGTCTCTCTAACCAATCCAATGCTTTCCCCCGAAGTGAGAACGGGAAAAGCCTCAACCTAAGAGCATCTTCAGACACATTCGTTTGCTTGCTCCTCCAACATGTATCTACGAACCCTTTGAGATTCTTGTAGGCATCTTGATCGGAGGCGCCCGTAAAATACCCTCTTTGCTAGAGCAAGTCAACATTACATTTGTGATTTGAAAGTTCCCCGCCCGGATTCGAGGAGAAATAATGGCACTCGCATACCTTTGATTTGGGAGGACTCTTGGAGCCACTCTTGGCTGTAGTAGAGGAGGGTTTGGAATATTTTTGTTGTCATTTTCATTGGCCTGAGGACCTATAAGTTGAGCTTGAGGTAATATAGGAACCTCATCTTGATCAAGATCATCTACCTCCTTTCTCGCCATTGTGTTGCCAAGAGGGTCATTAGCATTGAGAGCCATTGGTACCTGAGTAATTGACACAAACAAAATTAGTAAACAAGAAGAAAAGAAGAACAAAACACAAAACTAACTAAATAGATAGCCAGAACCGTTAGCTCCCGGCAACAGCGCCAAAAAGTGATCACTACCAACTCTATGCTACTACAAAGTAGGAAGAAGGGGTCGCAATAGCTTTTACCCGATATGAGGGTCGGGATCGAATTCCTTAGAGAGCTAGAAATTGGAGCTGGGTATCTATTTAGAATAGAATTGCGCGTTTGTTCCAAATGTCACTTCCATACATTTTTGGGTTTTTCAATTATCAACTACTATTATCAAACTACTAATAGAAACTAGACTATGCTACGAGATAATTGCTAAAGTTGTATCTAATGGTTTAAAGGGCACTAGGGTAGTGACTTTCACCTAGGTGGGCAATTGACGGGTAATTTGCTTCTAAGACTCGATTGACATGATTGGGGAAATATGTATAACCGTTGCACAATTTTACCCACTCTCACACGTCTCGGTAGAGAGAATGATTTTGCCCATTTGACTCTCTCGAGACCAAATGGGTAGGAAAATTAGCTCAAGCAACTAAGATTCAAGTCGGGTAATTACTCTCTCGAGGTTTAACCCTTTAATTAGGACTATCAAATCTCTTGAGTCCATCCCAATTCCTTGTTGGGTCAACTTTGAAGACTTAGGCTCTCTTTCTCAAGAAGATTCTAAATCAACTTAGCACAACCAGTGTTTGCAACTACCAATTCATAAATTAAACCATAAATTAAACCATAAAATTGACCCAAATACAAACACCCATAGTCAATCTAACCTTAAATAACAACACCCATTAATTACCCACACTAGGGTTGAGCCACAACCCTAGCTAATGGGTTTAGCTACTCATGCTTGAACAAGAAAATAGAGAAATAGATGAAAAGGTACAATAATTAATTACTAAAGCAAAATACAAGAATCTATCCTTAAATCTAAGCTAAGATGCCAAAAATGGCTACAAATAATGTTCTCACGAGTGCAGCTGCATTCTGGAATTAACTGATGACCTAAAAATGGAAAAATATTCTATTTATACTACGCTGGAAAAATTGGACAAAAATACCCCTGCAGGGTCAGTGCGGGCCGCATAAAATAGACCGTGGCCGCACTAGGCTCTTATACTTCAAACTCTGGGCTCTCTGGTCTTGGGCTCCACGGACCGCAGTTGCAAAGGTCTCTAATATGGTCCGCACAAGTATGACCGCGGACTGTGCAGCTTGAACCATGGAAAAATTTAGCTCTCTGAATCTCTCTTCCGCGGACCGCACAAAATGGTAGTGCGGTCGCGGAGCCTTAACCACGGATCCCGCTATGTGTATTGCGGCCACGTCGCCTGAAGACTGGTTTTGCCATCTCTCTGAATCTACCTAGTGCGGACCGCACAAAGTCGAATGCGGCTGCACTAGGCCTTTTTGCCCTCAGTTTTCCTTGTCTTTGATACTTGGGCAGGTTTCACTCCCTTTGAGCCGATCTTTGACATTTCGTCATTTTGTCAATCAAACCTGCAATCAAGCACACTTATGAGCCTTTTTGGACTATTTTGTAATAATTTATAACCAGAGCGTAAGCAAGAAGGAGTATAAAACACTACAAAATCCCTAGTTATCAATAGTGTGTCTCTCTAGTCCCCCAAGGAAGAAGAAAATGACTCAAAGAGTCAAGAAAGTGTGAGTCGAAATGAGAAAATGAAGTTCTTAAGGAAAGATGAAACCTTCAAAGGCTGATATATCCTACCTTGAAACAAAAGCCTTCATTACATTCCTACAATAGCCTTATATGATGTCGAGTTGAGTGAGCTTACATTATTGGTGATTCACATGTGGGGAAAGCTTATGGTACTTAGAGCCGGACTTGTGACCTTCCTTTGAGAGAGATGAGCGTTCTTTTCCACAAGCCTTGTTATCAGTGCTACAATCTAAAGTGAGGTTTGCTTATAGAGATCAGAGGAGCTTGATTTTGGGTTATACAATGACATGTGTAGTAGACAGAGTTTCCTTGATGAGTTAAGTCAACTCTTGATGCTTTTGTATCGCACTAAGCTATCATACTAAAAAGGTTGTGCGTCTATTAAAAATGCATTTGAGTTGAATGTAATTGTTAGTCCCAAGTGATGCCTACTGAAGTCTCCTTGGAACAACTGAAATTCTTCTTTCTTTTACCTATTGGAGGTGAGAATTACTTTGTTTTCTTGATGACAAGCAAAAGCTTAAGTTTGGGGGAGTTGATAACTAGGGATTCTAGCATATCTTATACTCCTTTTTGCTTAGGTTTTGGATCAAATATGTGTAAAAGTATTCCCGAAAACTAACTTATTGTGCTTGTTTGCAGTGTCTGGTCAAAATGAAGCAAGAAAGTCAGAACCAGCTCATAAAGGAGTTAAACCTGCACAAGTTCAAAGCTAAGCTAAAAGCGCTGACAGTGATGAAATAGTGCGGCCGCGTAAGGACCACTGCTGAGGTGACCATAATTACACTATTAGCAGAATTGGGTTCAGAGAAGCCAAGTTTGGGTACAACAGACGCTGCTGCCCGCGGTGAAATAGCGCAGTAGAAAAATACTTACTGCGACCACTATTCGAACAACACTGAGGGCAATATTGAGAACCAGAGGACTGGAAATTTGAGCTAAAATGAAGAGCGCGGTCCACGAACATATTACGTGGCCGTGGTTGAAGACAATGCTCAGGCGGGTGCTTTTACGCTCCCAGCAAAATCAAGTCCAAATTCGGTCAAAAATAGAAGAACCATGGTCCGCGATTACTTTTGCACGACTGTGAATGTTTAAGCATTGAGGCACCTATTATTACGCTATCAGCGGAACCTCCGTAGGGTTATTTTTGTCCAAAAATTTTAGTTGTGCATAAATAGTTCTTTTTCACATTTTTAGGTTATCTTTTGTTTTGAAGAACACGTGAACCGCCGTACTTAGCTATTTTGAGTAGCTTTTACCATTAATCTGGGATTTTACTCTTGTAACTACTTTTTATGGGTTATATTTCATCTCCATCTTTGATTTCTACCTTGATTATGAGTATCTAAACCCATTAGCTAGGGTTGTGACCCAACCTTAGTGTGGGTATTTAAAGGATCTTCAATTTTAGGGCTTAATTGTTTATGGGTTACTGATATTTAGCTTGAATCATGCTTTAATTGTTGAATGGTGGTTGCAAACACTGATTCATGCCTATATGACTTAGGCTCTTCTTGAGAAAGAGAGACGAAGTTCTAGGAAATTCAGGATAACAAGGATTTGGGGTGCATTCAAGAGATTGATAGCCTCAATTAAAGGGTAAAACCTAGATATAGTAATACCCGACTTGAGCCAATTTTGCTTGTATTGCTTGGACACCCTATTGGGCTTGAGAAAGCCAACTCAGGCAAAGTCAATCGAACTACCGAGAGGTATAAAGTGAGTAACTATGCAAAATGGTTATATCATGATCCCAATTATAAAAAGTTTGTCCTAAGTTTTAGACCCCATTAGATACTCGCCTAAGTATGAGTCACTTTCCTAGTGCCTTTTATTAATTTAGAAAACCTTTACAAAAATATTGTACTTAGATTACTTTCATCATTCATTAGCATAAAAGTAGAATAGAAACAAAACAAAGCATGTTTAGAAGTGCAATTAAGAACAACATGCATACCTAGGTTGGTAGAAACCCAATTCCCAACCAATATTAGCTCCTTGTGGATATCGATCCCGACCTTTCGGGAAAAAGCTGCATCGACCACTCTTTGCCATTTAATAGTGGTATAGGGTTGGAATCGATCACAGTCCTAGCCCAAGACAGTCAAAGATGTCATGTCCTCTTTGGGCTTGTTTTAAGTGTGGCGACACACTCCATATGGTGAGGGATTGCCCTAGACTTAGAAGGGCTGCACCTCCACAGACTTCTTAGCCACAGCATGCTCCGAGAGTTCCTAGGCTATGATTACAGCACCAGCTACTACCCCACCTGCCAAGCCAGCTAGAGATAGAGGTCGGGGAGGTAGAGGTCGCCATAGAGGAGAAGGCCAGGCCAGATACTATGCCCCTCCTACCCGTACTGAGGTTGTTGCCTCCGATTGTGTCATAAGATGTATTATTCCAGTCTATCATAGAGATTCATGGGTTCTATTTGATCCAGGCTCCACTTATTTTTATGTGTCCTCTTATTTTGCCTCGCATTTGGGTGTATCTTGGGATTCTTTGAGTTTCCATGTTTATGTTTCTACTCCTGTTGGAGATTCTCTTGTTGTGGATCGCGTTTATCGATTGTGTTTGATTGCTCTTAGTGGTTTTGAGACCAGAACTGATTTATTATTGCTCAGCATGGTAGATTTTGATGTTATCTAGGGCATAGACTGGTTATCGCCCCATTATGCTATTCTTGATTGCCACGCCAAAACCGTGACGCTGGCTATGCCAGGTGTACCACGAGTAGAGTGGAGGGGCACCTTATATCACACTTCCAATAGAGTTTTTTCATTTCTTAAAGCTCAGCGAATGGTTGAGAAAGGGTGTGACGCGTATCTAGCTTATGTGAGAGATGTCAGTGTTGATACCCCTACAGTTGATTCAGTCCCAGTAGTATGGGATTTCTCTGATGTGTTTCTAGCTGATCTTCTGGTCATGCCACCCGACAAAGATGTTGATTTTGGCATTGATCTGTTGTCGGGCATGTCACACCTCCTTTTTCACACCCCCGGAAGGGAGTATAAGGGAGTTTTTTTCAATTAAAGTGACAATCAAAGCAAGATTATTTTGTTTAACAATCAGAGTCACCACTTGGGATAATTTAGGGTGTCTCAAGTCACCGGTTAAATCCTGAATCGAAGAAGGTCGACTCTATTTATGGTCCGCAAACACATAAATTCGGGTAAGGAATTCTATTAACCAGAGAGAAGGTGTTAGGCATTCCCGGGTTTCGTGGTTCTAGCACGGTATCTCAACTATTATTATTGGCCTAATTATCTGATTTAATTACACATTTCAAGGCTATGTGCATTTTTAATTTCAAAACCGCTTTTATTTGTTTAAAGAATTAATCCAAACTTATTTAAAACATAGCGCAAGCCACGCTACATGAAATGCGCCCGTGATTCATGACACATTCTATTTAACCTTGTTGGAAATTGGAATTGGGTCACATGAAATGTACACTCAAAACTTAGCCTGTTTATTTCATCATTATCTGAAATTATAGTCGGGTAACATGAAATGCAAATCCGAATTGGAGATTATGTATCACGTCTTTGTTACGGGTGTCGTACCCATAGCCGTGATGATTTATTAATCGCGCCAAAAAAATTTGCCCGCCCACGTGGTTAGCCTAAGCATGTTTTTAGTGCCCCAGTTAACGAAAGTAAGAATAAAGAACAACAGAATTACTTCCAACTTAGTCTCAAAACATACGACAGTTCGAAATCACCCATAACCCAGTCCAATCGCCTTTTAACATAAACCAATGCCCAGATTTCATGATTAACTCTAACACAAACTAATTTGTAAACAGATTTTATAATTCAATTTGATCAACTATGGAGATTAGTCCTTAAAATAGACTTGAGAAAACTATTTTATTATTGACCACTTTGGATTTCAAAAGGAAGAAACATTAAAATCTTCAGCTAAGAAAGCCAGTAGGGAAGATACACACCAACACAATATTCACACGAACTGAGTTAGAAAAATCAACATAAGCTTTCTCCATTTTCTAACTATGAAGTATATGACAGAAATACTGCAAATAACATAGAAGAAAGAAAGATGAACCTGAAATAATCTTTTGGCTAACAAAATTCCAGCAACTACACAATGAAGTTCACCGTAGCTATGACTGAATCTCAAAATCGCAATAAAAATCAAAACAGAATCAGGATCAGAAACATTGGACGTGACAACCTCAATGGAGCTCCAATTTTGAGATGAAAATCAAAGAACGCTGGAGACGAAAATGGAATAATGTATTTTTCGGCTTTGTTTCCGCTCCCTTCTCGTGTTTTTGTCACTATTCCTCCCTAACTTCCATTTCTCTCGATTTTCAATGTCTCCAGTTTCTTTATTTCACTTGGGTTGGTTTAGGAATTTCACACTAAGAAGGTCTGTAAATGGCTGCTATGGAGTTGTTTTCTGAAGAAGAAGAATGACGTAGGGCTTGTTCAAATGGCGCTCTTTTTTTGGTTAGCTATTTTTTAGATCTTAGGCGTTAGCTACTATATTCAATTCCTAATCCCTCTTTTTTGTATAGGTTCTGTATTGTGTGATCCTCATGAAGAAGATGACCTTTTTTGGGTCCCTTCCAAAAAACGGTGCTCCTAGGTCCTTAGGCGTCTGATCTTTTTAGTTCTTAGAGTCTAATTTGTTTATAGGGTTTTTTAGGTTAGGGTATAAGCCTAGGAATTATGGACTAGGTCCAAAAATTAGGCCTAAAAATGGGTTGCTCGAGCCCAAGTTTTATTCTTTCCCCGTGAACGAGACCAAATATATGATCTCATTTATTAATTAATCCTACTTAAGTAAAATAACTATTAAAATAAGACTGACTGTTAAAACAAAACTACTTTTGGTATTTTTCAAGATTAAAATGACTACAAAACATTAATGAAACTATTTTTTATAATTTTGATTTTCTTGTAATAAAATAAAGTAAAAGAGTCAAAACTAGTTGAAATATCGATACTAGGCCAAAATTAAATATTTTACGCTAAAATGGTAAAATTTTGGGGAGGGTCAAAAACCACATGTCTACAGGGCACTCAGCCCATTTCTATTCCTCCTTACCGTATGGCTCCTTCTGAGTTGAAAGAGTTGAAGGAGCAGTTACAGGAATTGCTTGATAAGGGTTTTATTCAGCCCAGTATGTCACCGTGGGGTGCTCCTATCTTGTTTGTGAAGAATAAGGATGGTTCTATACGTATGTGCATTGATTATCGTCAATTGAACAAAGTTACAATGAAGAACCAGTATCCTCTTCCTCGTATTGATGACCTGTATGATCAGTTACAGGGCGCTCGTGTGTTTTCTAAGATTGACTTGCGTTCAAGTTATCAGTTGAATATTAGGGAGCAAGATATCCCTAAGAGTGCTTTCAGGACTCGGTATAGTCATTACGAGTTCCTTGTTATGTCATTTGGGCTGACGAATTCCCTAGCAATATTTATGCATTTGGTGCATAGTGTATTCTATCCATATCTTGACTCATTCATCATTGTCTTTATTAATGACATTCTGGTATACTCCCGGAGTCTGGAAGGTCATGAGCATCACCCGAGGACAGTACTTCAAACTCTGAGAGAAATAAGTTATATGCGAAGTTCTCAAAATGTGAGTTCTAGTTGGATTCCGTGGCATTTTTGGGTAATGTATTATCGAGTGAGGGGATCAAGGTGGATCCGAAGAAGGTGGAAGTGGTGCAGAGTTGGCCCAGACAATCCTCAGCTACAGATATCTGTAGTTCTCTTAGCTTGACGGGTTATTACCATCGATTTGTTTAGGGGTTTTTGTCTATAGGAGCACCTATGACCAGGCTGACCCAGAAGGGTGCTCCATTTAGGTGGATGGAGGAGTGTAAGAAGAGCTTTCTGAAGCTCAAGACAGCTTTGACTACATCCCTAGTCTTTATATTACCTTCAGGTTTGGGGTCTTATACTATCTATTATGATGCCTCAAAGATTGGCCTTGGAGCGGTATTGATGCAGGACAGTGGGGTGATTGCCTACACGTGCAGAAAACTGAGGGTGCATGAGAAAAATTATCATTTCCATGATGTCGAGTTAGCTGCTATTGTTCATGCCTTGAAGATCTAGTGTCATTATTTGTACGGTGTTCCTTAGGAGATCTATACTGATCATCGGAGTTTGCAGCATTTATTCAAGCAGAAGGACCTTAATTTGCGTTAGAGGAGGTGGTTAGAGCTACTGAAGGAATATGATATCACTGTCTTATATCACCCGGGCAAGGCCAATGTGTTGGCCGACGCTTTGAGTTGCCAGGCAGAGAGTTTGGGGAGTTTGGCTTATCTACCAATAGTGAAAAGGCCCATAGCGATTGATGTTCAAGCCTTGGCCAGCCAGTTTGTAAGATTGCATCTTTCGAAGCCTAGTCGGGTCCTTGCTTGTGCAGTTTCTTGATATTCCTTGTTTTATCGTATCCGGGAGTGTTAGTATGATGACCCTCATTTGCTTGTTCTCAAGGACAAGGTTCTATGCGGCGATGCTAGAGATGTGACCATTGGTGATGACGGGGTATTGAGGATGCATGGTCGGATATGTGTGCCTAATGTTGATGGGCTTTGGGAATTAATTCTAGATGAGGCCACAGTTTGCGATATTCCATCCATCCGGGTGCTGGGAAGATGTATCAGGATTTGAGGTAGCACTATTGATGGAGGAGGATTAAGAAGGATATAGTTGGGTTTGTAGCTCGGTGCATCAATTGTGAGTATCTAATGTATGAGCACCAGAGACCGGGTGTCTTGCTTCAGCAGATAGAGATTCCGAAGTGGAAGTAGGAGCGGATCACCATGGACTTCGTAGTTGGACTTCCACGGACCTTGAGGAAGTTCGATGCCATATGGGTGATTATGGATTGGCTGACCAAGTCTGCACACTTTATCCCTGTGTGTTCTACCTATTCTTTAGAGCGGTTGGTCGAGATTTATATCCGAGAGATTATTCATCTATATGATATTCCAGTTTCCATCATTTCAAATAGAGGTAATCAGTTCGCATCATGATTCTGGAGGGCCGTACAACACGAGCTGGGTACTCGAGTGTAGTTAAACATAGCATTTCCAGATGGACGGATAGTCCAAGCACTCTATTCATATTCTTGATGATATGCTCTGTGCGTGTGTGATGGAGTTTAAAGGTTCTTGGGATCAGTTCTTGCCACTGCCGAAGTTTTCCTACAACAACAATTATCAGTCCAGCATTCAGATGGCACCATATGATGCTCTGTATGGTAGGCGGTGTAGGTCTTTGATGGGTTGGTTTGAGCCGGATGAGTCTAGATTATTGGGCACAGACTTGGTATTGGACGCTTTGGAGAAGATTAAGGTGATTCAGGATAAACTTCGCACAGCCCGGTCCAAATAGAAGAGTTATATGGACCGGAAGGTTCGCGATGTTTCATTTATGGTTGGAGAGAGGGTCTTGCTTTGGGTTTCTCCTATAAAGGGCATTATAAGATTTGGGAATAAGGGGAAATTGAGTCTAAGGTTTATTAGTTCTTTTGAGGTATTGCGACGTGTTGGGGGGACTGCTTATGAGCTTGCCTTACCTCCCAACTTGGTAGGAGTTCACCCGGTATTTCATATTTTGACGCTCCGGAGGTATCACGGTGATCCGTCGCACATGTTGGATTTCAGTTCTGTCCAGTTGGACAAGAATATATCTTATAACGAGGAGCCTATGGCTATATTGTAAAAGTAGGTTCGAAAACTGAGGTCAAAGAGCATTGCATCAGTAAAGGTTTAGTGGCGGGGATAGCCGGTCGAGGAGGTGACTTAGGAGACCGAGCAGGATATGCGCAGCCATTACCCTCATCTTTTCACCACTTCAGGTATGTCTCTATGCTCGTTCGAGGATGAACAAATGTTTTAAAAGGGCGACGATGTAATGAACTAGCTAGTTGATTTGAGAATTAACGCCTCGATCCCATATTAACTACTTTCCCTGTGTTTATTTCTGCTATTGTGGTTTGCTGGGAAGATTCGTTTTGAGTTTTGGAGTGTTTTGGGACACTTAGTCCCTAAATGAGAGCTTAAGCTTTAGAATTTGGACCGTAGACAGAATAGTGTGAAGACGACCTCGGAATGGAATTTCGTTGATTCTGTTAGCTCAGTTGGGTGATTTCGGGCTTAGAGTCATGTTCGAATTATGTTTTGGAGGTCCTTCGTTTATTTAGTCTTGAAATGCCAAAAGTTGAATTTTTGAAGTTTCTGGATCGATAGTGAAATTTTGATATCGGGGTTGGAATCCGATTCTGAAAGTTGGAATAGTTTTGTAGTGTTGAATGTGGCTTGTGTGCAAAATTTGGTGTCAATCGGACATGGTTTGGTTGTTTTCGGCTCGACTGTAGGATTCTTGATATTTCAAATTCATTAGGCTTGCATTGGAGGGTGATTCATGGTTTTAGCATTGTTTGATGTGATTTGAGGGTTGGACTATGCTCGTATGATGTTTTAGGATTGGTCGGCATGTTTGGTTGAGGTTCTGGGGGCCTCAAATGAGTTTCGGACACTAAACGAAAGTTGAATTGGACTTAGGCAATTTTCTGAATCGTTGAACCTATTGGTTTCGCACCTGCGGAGCTTGGACCGTAGATGCGGCGCCGCAAAAGCGGGTTGGTGACCGCAGAAGCGGTCTGAAGCTTGGAGATCTATGGTCACAGATGCAGCGCAAAGACCGTAGAAGTGGAACTGCATCCGCGAGTAAAGGGGCGCATGTGCGGAATCTGGCCATTTAATGAAATACCGCAGGTGCGGAGTTGGATCCGTAGGAGCAAGACCGCAGGTGCGGTTGACCCATCGCAGAAGCAGAAATCACTGGGCAGAAAAGAGAGATATCAAGGGTTTGAGTTCACAACTTCTAAAAATCAAATTGGAGCTCGAGGGAAGGCGATTTCTTGAGAGTTTTTGAAGGAGAACTATTGGGTAATGAATTCTAACTCTAATTTGGTTCTAATACCTTAATCTATTGTTAGTTTTATCATCTAATTGAGGGATTTAAGGGTAAAAGTGTGGAAATGGGGGAAAAGTTCCCCAATGAAAAATATACATTTTCAGCGAGAATTTCACGTCAGATTGGAATTATTTTTGTTCGAGTGTTCTCGTGAGTGAATGGGTGTTCATAATTCGTAAATTTTACCCGATTCCGAGACGTGGACCCGGGGAGGATTTTTGGGCGTTTTTCTACTTTCTTTCCTTAGCTTCTATTCCTTTAGCTAAACTCGTTGTTTTTAGTTATATTTATATTATGAAATTGATTTGATTAGATTTGGGCCACTCGGAGTTGGATACTCGTGGAAAGAGCGTGATTTCGGATTGATTGAGCTTGGTTCAAGGTAAGTGGCTTGCCTAACCTTGTGTGGGGAACTCCCCTAAGGATTTTGGTATTGTTGTTATATGAATGTCGTGTACCTGAGGTGATGAGTGCGTACACGTACTAATTGTTGAAAACCCTATTTTCATTAAGTAAATATCTATCTTTTGTTTTAATTGAGCAATACTTGTATTATGTGACTTAACTGTCTTATCTGCTTTAACTGCTTACTTGGATTTTGTATAGCATGTTTAGAGTAGAAGTTTCCTGTTTTCTTGATAAGAACTTGGCTAGAACTGTAGATTTCTTTCTTGAGAATGATGTGTGTCTACTTTGGGACTACGTGACGGTATCCCGGGAGATCCCCCTGCATGATTGTCGCCCCCCCCCCCCCCNGTGAATCCCTTAAATAGGTCTTCTTCTCACTTCTTCAAACTTTACTTTGTTGTTCTTGTACTAATCTTCAAAATCCCTTTGATTCTTCAAGTTTATCTGCAAATCTTCAAAGCTCTTTACATCTTTTAAGCCTTTCCATTCTGCATAATCTCTAGGCCTTGCTATCAACCTCCTCTTAAAGCATCAAACCTTATCCTCTTCTTCTTTTTTTAAACTTACAAAAAATGGCAAAAATGTAAAAAACTGTTCCAATAAAAGAGGGCGCCTCTTCATCGCGGCTGACTGGTAATAAAACGTCGGTGGAGCCACGCCCTGAGGAGTGCGTTCCCGAGGTGGGGTGTGATATTTCTTCCAATATCAAAGTCAAGAAAACTTCATCTATCCCTGGCCGGTGTGAGCCAATGTCGAGATACATGTGATCGATAACTGAGAATGGCCTTGAGCAGGTCAAGAAAGAATGTCATTGGGAGAAGAAAGAGGTGGTTGTCCGCCCCCTTTTTCTCGCGAAATCGGGTTTCGACAGTTTTGGGATAACTCCTTTCCTTTTGGGATGGGGTAAGGGATTTGAAGAGTCACCACCTAACGGATTAAGGTGCGTTAGGGTACCTAAAGCAATTAACTCATATAACCAGTTTACATCACTAGAGATCGGGTAAGGGCTCAAAATTACCTTGAGGGGACGGTGTTAAGCACCCATCGAGGTCCACAACAGTGGGTCCCGGCCAAACTTAAATCAAGCGAATTAGTCTTAAAAGGGAAGAAAACAAATTAGGCAAATACAATATTCAACTTACTTTTACATAGAAATATAGGAGTGGTCCTAAGTTTTTTAGCCTATAGGATCATTCCATGCAATGCTTTGCAACTCCCATAAGTTGGGGTTTTATTCATAGCATTAGCACAAGGGCTATCATTTCCTTTACTACCAAATTACTATCTTTTAGTTGTTACCTAAATGTTCTAGTAGCTTCTAACTCGTGCTTTATGCATGCACTACCCGCCCTTTCCAATGGTCCTTGAGGTATTTAGGACCTCTATTTAGGGTGGTTCTAGACCGACCTATGTTGCTTAAATGAGAAAAATCTAGGCGGCAAACAAAATTCAAATAGGACTATCATGTAAGGAGCAAATAAGGGCCCATATAAACCTCCACAAGTAGACAACAAATGCATGCAGTTAAATCAACAGATTTCGTTAATTTAGGATCCTATAGGCAGGGTATTAGATGAGCAAAAACAAAATGCAAGACAACAGTTTGTTAAGGCGGGCATCTAGACCTATCAATTTGCCTACTGATTTTATTAAACCTTGAATCTGGGCGTTTTCAAGCAGTAAGATATCACAATTTTAGGCCCCAAGTCATTAGTAACCCCTGCGGATTTGCCTAAGTGATAACCAGAATTAATCGAACTCAAAACTGATTAACGGAACTCCATAGGCATGATATCCACAACCTATAACGTGATTTCTAAGTGAATTACTAATTTTAACTCATAAAGATTGGTTTTATCCCTTTTAGATCATATAGGCACACTTTCTAATTATTTTAAACCCCTATAGGTAAGATTTCTAAGTGTTGACTTGATTTAAACCTCTATAAGCATGATTTCTAAGTTTACAAACTGGTTTCACCCTATAGGCATGATATCTATTAGTTTAAATCCTATAGACATAATTTCTAGGTTTGAAACTAATTCCTTTTATTCCTATAGGCATGGTATCTAAGTTGAAACTGATTTTTTTACCTCCTATAGGCATGATATCTATCAATCATATGTGGGCAGAATTTTAAGCACATTTCCAGGAAAGGTTATTATTCAAACAGATAGAATCCTATAGACATTGTCACTAATGCATGTAAGTTAAGAATGTGCATGGATCCTATAGACAGGATTTCTAATGCAAGGGGCCTATAAACATGATTTTTAGCATGCGAGTGAAATACAGAATAAAGCAATCATAAAATCCTATAGGCATGATCTCTAAACAGGTAGTAACATTCACATAATAACCAATAAACCTATAGGCAGGATTTCTATGCGAGTTTCAAACAAAGATATAGAATCCCCCCCCCCCCCCTTT
>MU683548.1:86908-109559 GCA_026770625.1 Nicotiana glauca
ATCTTTTACTAATAAACCTAGATCTACTTATTACAGCCCAGAATAAATAAATTACATAACAATATCTATTACACTATAGGGAGCCTTAGCAGGCCTAATATAAATTTGGGAGCCAGGCCTTCAAGCAAAGCAAATCTGAAGTATACAGGTGGTCTATCCATGATACATAGCATTGGGCTTCTGGTGTGTCAAAGTTTCCAAGGGCCTCAGAGACCCCGGGTAATACTCAGACCAAAACCTTACTTAAAGAAATAGTTTGTAAGAGATTAGAAGACCAGCCCCAATGTGTTAGTCTCAAGGACCCTAGGCAGTGCTCACACTGCGGGTGGTAGGAACCTAGGTAACTAAGAGTTGAAGTTTAAAGACCAGTACATAGGGGTGTCATGGACACTGTATTAGCATTTAAGCAGTCACAAAAGAGCGAGGATACTTAAACTAATAGACAGAGTTGGCAACATATTACATGTTTGCAGAATAGGGGACATACAGCTGATTATACAGGGTTTCATACTAGAGATAACCTAATTAATCTTGTCACTAGGTAAATCATATGGGCATATAGCAAATAAAAGCACGCTGAATTCTTAAACTAATAAGCACATAGGATTGAATAGGGTAACAGAGGCTAAAACATGCTAGTTGAGAAAGCAGTAATAGAAAAACATGCTGAGGTCAAAATAAACTATAAGATAGAATAAGATAACAGGGACTAAAACATGCCAGCTGAGAAAAGAGTAAACAAGAATCATATATCACACATAAACATACTGAGGTTTGAAATAAACTAACCACATAAGCACATGGAACAAAATAGGATAACAGGAGTTAACACATACCAGTTAGGAAGAGTAAATAGGAATGTAATGGCAATCTGGATCCAAAGAGTTTAGCCTTGGATTCCACCCGGCTAAACAATGTAGAAATCAGAGTAGTGCACAAAGAGAGAACTTAAATTCTTTAAGGAAAAGCAAAGAGATTTTGAGTTGCAAATTGAAGAAACTATAAGAGTGTGTAAGTGCGAGTATAAGTCTGTAAGCATGAGCGTGCCTTTTAGAATCAGAGTAATGAAAGGTTTTTATAGTATACAGTATAGTAAAACCAAATAAGGTAGGAGAATCATTGGCACATAAATAAGGCAAAGAGATCAGTTAATCAATCAATTAGGGCTAACAAGAATCAATTAATAGGCAAAACCACGAAAGTATCACTTAAATTAATACGGAATAAATCAGTAGCCAAGATTGAGGTCTAAATAAGGTAAGTAGTAAGTCCAGAGATCAAGTAAAAGTCGGTCCAAATAATCTAAGAACATAAATCAGGATAGCAAAAGAATTAAGAAAAGTAGTACCAATTATGAATCACACATAAGGAAAGAATAAGTAAAATTCTGTCAAGGAAATATCAATTTTTTTAAAAAGGAAAGCACAATTTCAAACCCTAATTAGGCAAGTAAATCAATTAATCACTTTAATTGACAGCCAAAATAAACGGGCAAATATTATAGCAAACAGTAAAATAATTGGAAACCCTAGGGCATAAAGGCATAGAGATGAAAATCAGTAAAAAAAAGTAAAGGAAGATAATCAGAGTTAAACACTTAAAAGTTTTATAACTTTTTTTTGCAAAAATCTCTTACAACCAAAACCTTAGCTTTAGGAAAAAATGAAATATGTTGACAATAGTAGGAAAAACAGAAGAATATTAAGGGAAAAGTAACAAACAAACTCAAACCACTTTAGATCTAAAGGGATCTGACATGATTTAGCCAAAAATAGTTAGGTTATGTAAACAATAAATAGAGGTGAAAAAGTATGGTTTGAACCAGAGTTTGAAGCCATAAACATGAAGATATTAGTACTCACAAACGTATGAGCAAATACAGATGGATTAATCAAGTAAATAGGAGATTTGAACCAAATATAGTTCTAATCTCTTTGAGATTCCATCAAGTATCATGAAAACCGAACAACCAGCAGAGATATGAGGCTGGATAAGGCCTGAGGTTGAAGAAAGAACACATGAATCAAAGGGGTTCCAGTGACGGCATGCTAGGGTTAGAAGGAATGTGGGAGATATGAGAGGAGAGAGGGGTCTCAAGGGCGGAGGATTTGTGAAATGGGTAGGGTTTAGGTCGTTTGGTTGATTAAAAAAGGAAGGATTGTCCTGGACCATTGATCTTCTGAGATCAACGGTAAGGATTAAATCTGGGTTTGGGGTGGGTTATAACAATTGGGTTATTGAATTTGGGTTATGGGAATTGGGTTAGGTTAGGGTATTAGGCTGGGTTAGTTATTGGGCTAAGGTCCGAAAATAAAATTAAAAGAGGCCATATTTTAAATACCCATTTAATTTAATAAAATAATTTATAAAAATAGAATAAATGATGAAAATTTCTATTTATGTATGTAAAATGATTTAAAATAATTAATTAATATTATAAAAATATAAAGAGTCATTTTCGTGTAAATCATTTGTGATGCAATTAGCAATTATTTAGATAATAAAATAATGAAATAAATTAATTAAAATCCTTTTAAAATTGCAAAAATAATGGTTGATGCTCATATACTATTTTAAAAGTATATATGCATTTTTAAAATATATGAGGGAAAATTAGGTATCAACAATTGCCCATCTTTACCCGGGAAAGATGATAGAGTTGTCGGGTAAAGAAATGATGACCGATTTTGACCGAATGGGATGTTTTGAAAAATGTGGGCCACACCCTGGTCTCTGAGCTGCTTACATATCCCTGGTTTTATTGGAATTAGGCCATGTGTAGTTCTGGACCAATGGTGAATGAAACCGATAGAATTGTTATAGGAATGGCAGTGTATTTCATAAAATAGTTTCTTTTGGTAAGGATAATATCAGATGGGTTTATGCGGAGTTATGATTATGAGTCTGAAGTGTAACGAATGTATCATAGGGTAGGTGCCTGAACGATCATGGGGTAAAGAAGAGTAATTGATAAGAATTGGTTATGTTTGAGATAACAGCCAATAGTATGAGTGAAAACCGGAGCGAGATTTGCTCCTGTTTGAAGAATGGTTACCTCCTGGATTTCCTGCAAAACTTAAAACACAATCCATGCAAATATTTAGATTACTGCAAGAATTTCAACGTGATGCATATTCCCTTTGGACCATGAAGGTTATCTTTGGACGGAGAGGATGACGTCTTGGGCCATGAGTGATGAGATATGGGGTTCGTAGGACATGAAATGATGTTCTCGGGCTATGAAAATGGTGCCTCTGAACCATGAGGCCTTTGAATAATGATGTGCAGTATTGAGAGATCCTCAATCCATGACATGGTGTCTTTAGGATATGAGGATGATGCCTTCGGACTATGACGCCTTCGAATAGAGACATGATGATGGATCATATAAGAAAACAAGACAGGTCTTAGTCTTGTATAGAATCGAGACAGAGCTTAGTCCCAAAAAAGGAAGAATAGTGCTAGGTTTCAGATAGTGTAACATTCAATATTAGACAAGCAAAGGCAGAGCTTAGCCTTATGCAATTGGGGGGAGGGGGCAAGGCTTAGCCACATACGAGGAAAGGAGTTAATGCTTAGTATCATACAGTGGAAGGCAGTGCTTAGCTTTATGCAAATAGGGAGGCGAGGCTTAGCCTTATGCAACAAAGAGAGACAATGCTTAGTCTCATGCGACGGAAGGCAATGCTTAGCCTTATGCAAATAGGGAGGTAGGGCTTAGCCTCATGTAATAAAGGGAGACAATGCTTAGTCTCATGAGACAGAAGGCAGTGCTTAGCCTTATGCAAATAGGGAGTAAGAGCTTAGCCTCATGCAAGAAAAGGGAGACAATGCTTAGTCTCATGCGACGGAAGGCAGTGCTTAGCCTTATGCAAATAGGGAGGCATGACTTAGCCTCATGCAAGAAAGGGAGACAATGCTTAGTCTCATGAAAGGGAAGGCAGTGCTTAGCCTTATGCAAATAGGGAGGCAGGCTTAGCCTCATGCAAGAAAGGGAGACAATGCTTAGTCTCATGCAAGGGAAGTCAGTGCTTAGCCTTTATACAAATATAGAGGTAGGGCTTAGCCTCATGCAAGATTTGAGACAGGGCTTAGTCTCATGCATAGAGAAGAAAATGCTTAGCCTTATACAAATAGGGAGGCAGAGCTTAACCTCAAGCAAGATTTGAGACAGGGCTTAGTCTTATGCAAAGAGAAGGCAATGCTTAACCTTATACGATAGAAAAATAGCAAATAGGAGCAGAATATTTCTTAGCTGGAGATATATTTGTGCTCGACGGTCCGATTGTTATAAGTATAGTGATTTTAATATGTGTATATTTGTGAATACTCCTGTTATGTTCACTGTGCCTACACCCAAAGAAAAATTGTGAGTTTTGTGGGGAGGTTGGTTCGTGCCTTTGTCTTGTTGCTCCGCTTTGCTCTTCTCTAGAGGCTCTGTTCGAGTTACCCTGGGTAACACCTGGCTATCACAAAAATAAAGTTTTCAAAAACATAGTGGTATATAATTTTAAGTAAATTAGATGAACTAATGACTGTAACACTTTTAGAGACATTGCGGTTTCCTTGCATTAGGATTTTGAAGGTCTTCCTCAAAATTCTGTCCCGGTTTGGTGCATGATCCTTCGGTCGTTTCGCGTGTAACAAATTTTGTTGAATATGCTCTAGAATTTTGAGAATCCTTCTAAAAAATTCTATTCCAGTTACTTAACCAATTTCTGACTGTCTTGTATATGATTGCGTCAGCTGGACTTGTTCTAAAAATTTTAGTGTCATCCTCAAAATTCTGCCCCAGTTTCTAGTTTTGGGGGAAATGAAGATTTTATTAATATATGACCGAACCTACAGGGCTGCCTACGTATACCCTCTTAAACGGGAATCAGGTCAAGCATAGTTCAATTATATCACATGGAGAAATGTAAACAATCTAAACATAGTATCTCTTGACTGCATCTGATTGATAGGTTTTGGCCAAACTTCTCCGTCCATTTCTGCTAGTATGAGTTCTCCTCCTGTTAGTACCCTGTGAACCATGTAGGAACCTTGCCAGTTGGGTGAAAATTTCCCTTTGGCTTCATCCTAATGTGGGAAGATCCGCTTCAGCACCAGCTGCCCCGGTACCAATTATCTTGGTCTGACCCTTTTGTTGAAAGCTCTGGACATTCTGTTCTGATAAAGATGACTGTGACATACTGCATTCATTCTTTTTCTATCTATGAGGGCTAGTTTCTCATAGAGCCTCCTTATCCATTCTGCATCACTGAGTTCGGCTTCTTGTATGATCCTTAAAGAAGGAATTTCTATCTCGGCTGGAATGATAGTTTCAGTACCATAAACCAGTAAATATGGAGTTGCCCAGTTGATGCGCATACTGTGGTACAGTACCCCAAAAAGGCAAAGGGGTTACTTCTCGTGCCATTGTTTGTGATTTTCTACCATCTTCCTTAGTATCTTCTTGATGTTCTTGTTGACAGCTTCCACAGCTTCGTTCATTTGTGGCATGTATGCTGTAGAGTTTTTATGCTTGATTTTGAAGGTTTCACACATGGCTTTCATTAGATCACTGTTGAGATTGGCAGCATTATCAGTGATAATGGACTCAGGGACCTTGAATCGACAAATAATACGATTTCTGACAAAATCTGCGACGACTTTCTTGGTTACAACTTTGTAAGATGCAGCCTCTACCCAATTTGTGAAGTAATCGATGGCCATTAAAATGAATCGATGCCCGTTTGAAATAGTTGGCTCGATCAGACCGATGCATCCATTCCCCAGGCAGCAAAAGGCCAAGGTGCACTTGTTGTATTGAGTTCATTTGGTGATACCCTTATCATGGTTGCATGTATCTGGCATTGGTGGCATTTTTGGATGTACCGGATGCAATCTGTTTCCATGGTCATCCAAAAATATCCCGCTTTGAGTATCTTTTTGGCTAGAACAAAATCATTCATATGGGTCCGCATGTTCTGGCATGTATGTCCTCGAGCAATTTGGAAGCCTCCTTTGCATCAACGCACCTCAACAATCCCAGATCAGGAGTTCTTCTATACAGGGTTCCTCTGCTTTGGAAGAAGTGTTTGGACAACCTCTGAAGTGTGCATTTCTGAGTATGGTTCGCCTGTTCTGGGTATTCCCCTTTTGCCAAATATTCTTTGATGTTGGGGAACCAAGGTTCTCCATATGTTTCTTCTTCAACATAAGCATAGTAAGCTTGTTGATTATGGATTTTCACCTGGATGGGATCGATGAAATTCTTGTCTGGATGTTGTATCATTGAGGACAAGGTGGCCAGTGCATCTGCGAACTCATTCTAGAGTCTTGGAACATGTTTGAATTCTATATTTGTGAACCTCTTCATCAATTCTTGCACATGATACAAGTATGGCAGTATCTTGGTATTTATCGTAGTCCATTCTCCTTGAACCTGATGTACTAGAAGATCCAAATCGCCAATTACCAGCAACTCTTGTATATTCATATTAATGGCCAAATTGAGCACCATGATGCAAGCCTCATATTCTGCCATATTGTTGGTGCACGGAAACCTAAGCTTTGCGGATACCGGGTAATGTTGACATGTTTCTGATGCCAAAACTGCTCCAATACCCACTCCTTGGAAATTGGCAGCTCCGTCGAAGAACATTCTCCAACCATCGTAGGCTTCAGTAATGTCCTCTCATATGAATGACATTTCTTCATCAGGAAAATACATTTTTAATGGTTCGTATTCTCCTCCCACAGGATTTTTAGCAAGATGGTCTGCAAATGCTTGTCCTTTGACTTCTTTCTAAGTTACATAAATGATATCGAACTCACTTAACAATATCTGCCACTTGGCTAACTTCCCGCTTGGCACAGGCTTCTGGAAGATGTGCTTCAGGGGCTCCATCTTGGATATGAGGTATGTGGTATAGGCACAGAAGTAATGCCTCAATTTTTGAGCTATCCATGTTAAAGCACAACAAGTGCATTCTAGCTGAGAATACCGTGCTTCGTAAGGTGTGAACTTCTTACTCAATTTATATATGGCTTGATTCTTTCTTCCTATCTCACCATGTTCTCCAAAACACAGCTGAAAGCCCCATCTAGTACGGACAAATAGAGTAGCAAAGGTCTCTCAGGTTTTGGCAGGACTAGGACTAGTGGTGTGGACAAGTATTCCTTAATTTTATCAAAAGCCCTTTGTTAACATGCTGGCTTTCTCTCCACTGGTGATGTTGTTAGACACATAGGCTTCATTCAACACCTTCATCAGAGGATTCCTTTATGTCTCAGAACATTGTAGTAGCGCCAGGATGGATATCTGGGTGGGAGTCTTGTTCAGATGATCAACGACAAAGTATTCTCTTGCATGTACTTTCCTCCAGAGATTATCTAGGCCAGTTTCAATGACGGGTTGTTTGGTAACAACTTCCTTGCATGTTCTTCCAAATTTTTAGGTGTATAGATCCTTCAAGTTCTGGTCATCCCCTATGGAGCACCAGATTCTTCTATTTTTGCTTTTCCTTTTTTCCTAGCTTCAGCAACGTAATCCCAGGGTATGGTGTTGGACTTGAAAGGTGGTGTAGAAGCTTCCGTTACAGTGAAAGGTGTGGATACTTCTACTTCAAATAGAGCAGGTGTAGTCGCAGGTGCAATTACTTCAATTTCGTATGGGACTGATGTGGCTACTTCAACTTTGATCGGTGGCTGTTTTTGTACCACAATAAGAGTGAGTGTGACTGCAGGTTTCTTAGGGTCGTCACCTTCCTGAATAAGCCCAATCGACCCTTCAGGATCCCATTCTTCATCAGTTTCTATCATATTTATTTCTTCACCCCTATGATCTGGGAGGGGATTTTTGCGGACATTGGGTGCAGCTTCCTTTTCTTGTATGACTTTGGTATTAATCAGGGCCTGAATCTTGTATTTTAGAGTACGACATTCATCGATAGTATGCCCCTTCATGCCGGATTGATATGCACATGTTTTATTCGGGTTGACCCATTGGGAGGAGTTTTCCATGGTGACAGTTGGAATAGGGGTGACATATCCAGCAGCCTTTAGTCTTTCATATAGCTGGTCGATGAGCTCAGCAATATAGGTGTATTGTTTGGGCAGCCTAGGGTCGAAATTGGGTCTGGGCTTTTGATAGTTTTGATGGGTTGAAGGTAAATGATAATAAGCTGGCTGGGTGTTATAAGTGTGATATGTGGTAGGATGTTGAGGATATCTGGGAGCTGAAGGTTGGTATGTAGGTGGAGGTGTTTGTTATGTGAGTGGGGATTTTGTACCTTGGGCTACCATTACTACCCCTACTTCTTTCTTCTTTG
This sequence comes from Nicotiana glauca, assembly GCA_026770625.1. Classification (NCBI taxonomy): domain Eukaryota; kingdom Viridiplantae; phylum Streptophyta; class Magnoliopsida; order Solanales; family Solanaceae; genus Nicotiana; species Nicotiana glauca. The sequence goes on from MU683548.1 coordinate 95,224, forward strand.
ATATACCTCCTAACTGTAAGGCTTTGTTCATAGCCTGCAAGCCTCAAAATTAGTTACCATCCCATTGTTGATCCCTTCTTCAATCCTTTCCCCTAGTTTGATGATGTTGGAGAACTTGTGATTTTCGATGACCATTAACCTTTCATAGTATTGTGGATCCTGAGCCCTGATGAAGAATTTGTTCATCTGCTCTTCCTCTAGTGCCGGCCTAACCTTTGTAGCTTCTAACCTCCATCGAGTAGCATACTCGTAGAAAGTTTTCATTGGTTTCTTATTGAGGTTCTGTATGTAGAAGACATCCGGTGCATTCTCTATGTTAAACCTGAATCGATCCATAAAGTCTGATGCCATGCTTACCCAATTAACCCACTTCTTGGGATTCTGACTAATATACCAAGATAGGGCATCTCCTGTGAGACTCCTCATGAACAATTTCATGTGAATCCTTTCATCTTTTCCAAATGTACTCAAATGTACTTTTTGGGTCACTCGTTCCATCAAACATATCGAACATAAGAGGTTTCTAACCCTCCGATAGTTCCTCGTTTGGCTGAATGCACATGTCCTCATAATTTAGACCTTCAATTCCTTCGCCTCCCTCAATACCCTGGAATCGGCTTGTGAGCTTCTTGAGTTCTTCGTCCATGTTCTTAATGAGCAGGTCTTTCTCGGCATATTCTGGAGTGTATTGGTTTGGATGAGTAGAGTGAGGTAAGGTTTCCACGTATATAGGATTGTTTTGGTGGGTGTTGGGGGTTTGAGTGTAGTGTTGATCATTATTTGAGGTTTGTGGATCAGGGATAGGTTGTGAGATATTTTGAGAAGTATGGTAAGTGGTTTGTGGATATTGAGTAGGAAGATGTTGATGCTGAGAGGGAGTGGGTATTGGTGGAGGATTGGGATTTTGGGGAGGAGTTGCGTATTGATGGGGGTGCGGGCAGATTATGTGGACGTTGGTTTGGTGTGTTTTGAGGAGGTGTTGGGTTTTGAGATTTTGTTGGTTAACGTCTAGGACATTTAGGGTGAGGGAGAGGTTTGCCAAGTTGTAGACCTGCTCAAGTTCTCCTTGCAGTTCCAGTATCTTCAATTCTAATCGTAGGACCAAACCATTATGGGTTGCAGTACTTCGACCGTCTGAAGTTTCAATATTCTCAGCATTTTCCTTCCGGATACCACTCATATCATCCATCTTAGTTTTTCCCTTGCCTTTCGGATTACTTGGAGGAGGAGGAGGTAGGAGGGCCTCTGGATCTGGTGTGATATGCTAACGATGCCAATATGCGCGAACCAACCTTAGGGGGTGGGAATAAGGTAAATAAAGGAAAAAAAGCAAAAGGTAGACAAGTCAGTAAGGATTCTGAAAAACATTTGCAACATTTAAACACATATTGAGGAAACATAAATTCGCGTCCTAATTTGGGAAACCCCGTTGTGCCCGAGGTAGGCCTAGCGAAAGGTTGATTTGGAGAGATTTAATGCTGATAAATGCCTCATTGCATTAATGCAATAAATAAGTCGAACCTAAAAATGAAAATAAATGAGTTACTAATTGCATCTGCCTTATAACAATTGAATTTCAAAATGACTCAAAACATATAAACCTAATCTACTTGGTCCGGGAGGAAGCTTCTCCATATTTGGTCCTCTTGCCTCCATCAATCAGATTGCCCAGGTCGTGCATGTACAGCAGCATGTATGCCCTTGCTAGATGTCCTTCTTCGTTGCCTTCTGCATTTTGACAATCTTGGACCCTTTTCCTCATCTTCCCTTCCAGTTCCATTAGACTCTGCTCCAAGTACTCCAACCTTTTCGCCGACCTCGTAGCCATTTTTTTCCACTCGTTGATTGATTCCATGTCGAACTTGTGTTGCTCCAAATGCTTGGCTTCGGATTCAAGGACCCTTTTGCGTAGCCTCTCATAATTCACTTGTGCTTCAGCGACTTCATCTATGACCCTGTTTCCTTAACCAACCCTTAGCTCGAATATTCCTGCTATGTTATTTTCAAATGTACACATGACCAGTATGATATCGATACGGCTCGATGGTATCCTTTTCCATGATAATCTTCAAGCGCCACATATGCTGGGCCTCACATTTATATGGAATGGCGTCACCCTAAAAATCGACTCTGTAATGACTTATTTTGGAGACTCGTGGTATGACTTTTTTTCTACCACCTTATCTCATAACCCTGATAGGAACATAGGGATATATTCCCCTTAACCCAATCAACACCAAGTGTGGAACATCCCTGGGTCTGATGATAAATTCATCGGTAGGAAATCACTCGAACATCCAGTGAACCTGGTCCTCGGTCAGATTGTTGAAACATTGTGCCCATTCTATAGCGTTCTCTAGCTGTACAAATCTTTCTGGGATAAAGGTCATTCTTTAAGGATGGTGGATAGCGATTTGATCGTTCCATGTTCTCCGTGGAAACTCTTGGCAGTATTGACCCCTCTGAAGATATTCTAATAACCAAATATGTAGTAGGAAGTTACAACACTCAAAGTGTTTGAACCCCTTCTTCTAATGATCTAAGGCCCGATATATGTCTGCTACAATCATCGAGACAATAGTATACGTTTATACCTCAATTCCCTCCATTAAAGCTTTGGTTACCATGGCCAACCTGGTGTGAATTATGTCTCCTTGGCTTGGGAACACTGTGTACGGTGAAAATGGTAATTACAATTAAATTTGATTTTGTGGTTCTAAAAATACGTGATCTATTTTTATACTAGTTGTTAAGCAATGGATGCCAAGTAAAAGATTAGGAATCAAGATTTCAGCTCAGAGAAGGTATGATAATCGAACCAAATAGTTGGATATTGAGGCCTCGAGCTTGGTTATTCGGGACTTGAAGCCGAGTTGGACGACCGGCTTAGAGCGATCGAATGAGGGTTAACACTTTACGAGAGCTAAGATGATGGCTCTTTATGATCAATGATAAGCAATAAATGAAGAACAATAAATAAAACACAATGAATGTAAGCAACAAATGGAAGTAAAGAGCTTAGGAGAATATGTTAGAGAGCTGAGAGAATGTTCTTATGTATTTAGTATTGAGCAACAGATAGTCTTCACAAAGTGACAAGGATCTTCTTTATATAGGATAGGGAATCTCGATATAGTACATGCGTACTTGTTACAAAGAGACATAGTTGGTGCAGCTACTCACAGTTTGGTACAGGCTAGTACTTATCTTTCAGATATTGTTAGCTTTAGTAACGTATCTTCAGAACTTCCCGCTTATCCATGGTAGCCACCACCTCGCACCACCCTGAGGTCGAGCATAGGGTACCTCCGGGGTCACACTTTGAACTGTACCTCGAGGCCTCTGAAGGCTAGTCGTGGAATGTCATAACAGTCACAAAATCGGGCTTTCCCATTTTAGCCGTATACAGATAGTCCCCGTATTTCTTAGAATGAGAATGATAAGAAACGATCTTAAATCCTTGCCTCTCCGATACTTTTATCACATCATCAATTTACGCCCTATTGAGTGATTGATGTGCCAAGTCGGGTGCCTAAAGGTCACGCCCATGCACCCCTTAAACCTGTGCAAATATTTCTTGAGTGAGAGTTTTCTTGAACTCAGGCGACCTCGAAAACTTGATTTGAACTTAAAATGGAGATGGCCATAAGGTTTTTATAGATGGCCCCTGAGCTAGAGTAACTGAGAGAGCGCTTAAGTTGATCTAAAGGCGAAGACAACTCTGAGGCTTTATTAATAATTCTTGAGTGAAAGCTGACTTGAAATTGGGTACTCCTTGGGCTTAAGAATCGGGTGGATGGCTCGTACTTCAAATAATGGAGGTCCTCGAGATCGGGAACCATCTTGAGGCTAGGTTTATGTGGCTTGATCCTTAGAGCTCATAGTTATATTGATAGAGATCTTCGAGATTGGTCACTATCTCGAGGCTAGGTTGACACGGGGACTTTTGACCCCTCGAACATGGTAAGACAGCGTCATCCGTATGGCACAGTCATGGAGTGGTCGTGATGGTCCCACCGGTATGCTTACCTTTTAGGCTCAAAGCCTTCGTCCAAGTCTTCACCTGCCTTTTCTTGTTTTATCATAGCTATAGCTGCTTCATCCAAATCTGTTCATTAAGGAGAGGGGCGTTCCGCCTCTACTTCATGCCTAGTTGGTGGTACACCACCGGCTTGAGGCACTCTATCTTGAGGAGCGACTTTTCATTGGGAAAGGCCTCCTATTGTTTAGGACCATTGGGAGCTAGCTTCAAGGTTCATCTCATCAATAGGAGAAGAACACCTCGAAGCGAACAGGAGAGACTGCGGATAGGAAAAAAGGTGGTACTTCAAGTACCTTCCCCAGATGAGAGCATCATATGTGGCTTATGTAGGGGGTTTTTCAAACGTGTACACATACCCCTTCGTATTGGGGCCCCTAATAGAGTCGTGCTTGAGTTTCGCAGAAGATATCTGGTTACCCCGGCATAGGCTCATCCGCCATTCTGGAGGATAGTATTGATGAGGAGGTTCTTCGCAAAGGGAGCCGAGCTTGAGTTCACCCTTAGCCATCTCACCAGATTGTACCGACTCTTTCATTACTGACGCATGATTACTTTATTATTTCAATTTGCGAGGCCCTTTGTTGCCGACGATGGATAAGGTGGATACCGAGGATGGATAAATTGATTTTTCCAAGTGCGGACTCTCGATATTTTTCCCATGGAATTCCTGCCATTTCCTAAGAAATGGAAATTCGCGTGTAAGTGGCACACTTGCATGCTTATTATTTTTGTACATGACGGAGGCGGGCTCCGTAAATATGCTTTCATTTTATTTATTATAGCGATCCTGTAGATGCCATATGAGGTCCCGGGCCTGGCGGATTGGACTTGGAAGCTGGCAGCTCGCTCGACCGTAAGTGGCAAGACCTTTCAAAGGGTAGATGGTAAAACACCACGGTACGTGACGTGTAGTTTATTTTCTTAAAAAGGTACTTTCCTTTATGCGTATTCACTCTGTCACCGCAGGTATAAGAGATGTTTATTAGGTAAGACCATGTCCTCTTGGAGAGGAGGAATGGTCGTCGGCTTTGGGGTCGAGGAACGATAATGAACGGAAGAAGTCCTTGGAGGACGAGGGTGCTCATAGTGAGACAAGCCCTGCTCGGAGGCTCAAAGAGGATGTATCGACTGAGCCTGCAACATCCGAGGCTTCTAGCCTTGGGATAAATTATTCCTTTTTTGCCGTCGTCTTCTTTTCTAGTCGAACGTACTATAAGGGATAAAGATTTCATGCCGCCCTCTTCTTATCCCGTCGAAGGTACTTCGAGGGATAAAGATCTTCTACCGCCTTCTTCTTTTCCTGTCGAAGGTGCTTCATGGGGAATTTGAGGCCAGGGGCCTCCTAAATCAAGTGGGGTGTTGAGCGATTATATTTCCATCGGGAGTGGTTCTACCAGGGTTGATGGGACCGGGCTAGTAGATGTGCGCTCAACTTTCGAGGAGGCTCAATGGCTTATGTTTTATGGTGAGTTTTGGCCGGCTGTATTGGCCTTTCAGGATTGAGCTTCTTTTTCGTAGGCCTTTGACTGGCTCAAGTCTGAGCTGCTCCACTGTGAATCCAGGTTGCAAAAAGCCTTGGAAGGGGAGAAATCCCTTGGGCCTTTTTGCGATGAAAGGGAAAACGAGTCGGTGTACCTTTGGTACGAGGCGAGTCAAATCCTAGACTATGAAGGCTACCTCTAGAGAAAGGTAACCCTTGTTTGGAGGGGATGCATGTTTTCTTCTCTACTCCCGGAAACCAATAATTTGATAGTTCAGTTGCAGAGAAAGACGGAGGACCTGGAACGCCTTTGGAGGCAAAATTGATTAGTCCAAGAATGAGTGTAATGAGCTAAAGACTCATATAGATACCCAATTTTCGGTCAAGAAAAATGCTTTGGCCAAGGCTTATGCCCTCGAGGTACAAATTCAGAATGCTTGTGAAAATAACTTAGTTTAGTCGGGCAGGATCACAAAGCTCGAGTCTGACCTTTTAGATTTCAAGTCTGAGGTCTGTGGATGCCTGGGCTGAAGTTGAAGAGATTAGAGCTAAGGACAATAAGAAAGTGGTCGTCTATTTAAAAGACGTCGTCGAAGCTGGGGCTGAGCCGAGATGGGCTCCAGATCGAGAGAGCAGAAGCAATAGATATGCCCGGCGCAGATTTCGAGGGGAAATCCTCGAAGGTTTTTGCACAGGGGCTTTGATCTCTCAAAAGAGATAGAGCCAGCCAAGGTGAATGAATACAATGCCAAATTCCTCATGTTTGACCCTAAAGGTAATAGAAAAGAGGCTGACGGGGCCGCAGTCCCCGAGGGGAAGTTAGACTAGGCTTTTTCCTTTTTGATTATTTGTACAGTGTTATTAGAGAACTTTGTAAATGTAGCCTTGCATTGTTTCACACGTGCGTGTATGTAAAGAAACCTTTCGGTTCTCTCCTTCCATAAATTTCTGTTTGCTTGTGTATGTCTTTCTTTTACATGATGTTCGATGATTGGCTAGGTGAACTGGACTTCGAGCAATGACCCTAAGGCGTAAAATTCGGCTCTGAGGCCCGTTAGGCTGGCCCGTAGGCTTTTGCATATTTGATCGGCACGACCTCTGATCTAAGCTAGTGACAAGGGCTCTTATGCATTTAGGTCGGTACGATCATTTGATTTGGGATGGCGACAGTGGCACTTACGCACTTGGGTCGGTATGACCTTTAGTTTGACTTTGCGTCAGTGGCTCTTACGTGTTAGGTCGGTATGACCTTTTATTGCAAGCTAGCATCTTAGGCTCTTATGCTTCCGTCCTTAGGCATATTTAGTTAATTGTTTCGGGTTCAGTCTTTGAGTCGGGTTTTGACTCGAGCTCATTTGGCCCTTAAGTTTTTGAATTTAAAGCTGGCCCTTAGGCTCTTACACATTGGCTTGATGCGATCTTCTAATGTAAGCTGGCGTCAATGGATCTTATGCTTTAGGTCGGTACAACCTTTTATATGGGTTAGTGACAGTTGCGCTTACGCATTGGGCCAATGTGACCTCTAATATATGCTTTATTTTTCCCTCGCTAAGGAATTTTGAAGTTGTGTTTGCTAGAATCTTCGACGGTTTGATAAAACCTTGATTGTGAGTTAATATATGGTGAAGATCTAGCACCTTGGGAGGTTTGGCTCGGAGGCTGAGTATCTCGAAGCCTGTAGTTGGGAGTTGACATGGTCGAAGATCTTTCATCTATGTTTAGGGTAGTCTATTTAATTGGTTCTTTTCGAAGTATATTCGAAGTAATTGAAGGCCTGTGATTTTGTAGCGACGATCGGGTGTCCCCGATTCATGTTAGTTTGGCTGGTACAGCTTTGTGACCATAGTCATTATGTTTGGCTGGAGCCTTTCATTCCCTGAGGAAGTCATTTTAGCATTTATATCGAGGGTATGCCTTTTTAGGGGTCTTACAAGTTTGATATATGGCCTTAACTTTAAGATTGGGTTTATGCCTTTAGAACTGTCCTACAAGTTTTACAAACCTTTGAGGGCTTACAGTTATTGTCACTTGGTACAAGTGTAGTTCATGCCTTACTTGAGCTCATACAGACTTTTCATGCCTTGCTTGAGGCCTTACAGTTATTGTTGTTGCCTTATATAGGTCTTACGGGACCGAGGTTGTCTGTATGTGGTCTTGCGGCCTCGAGTTTTGATAAGTCGATGGGGGTGGGAGTCCCCGAGTCATCAAGGGTTTCTTGGCTCGGGAGCCATTACTTGTAATCTTAGTACTTCCTCATTGAGGGCTTATGATTTTGGGGTTTCTGACCTGTAGATCACGTGGCCTTCCAGTCCCCGAGTGTTCGGGATGTTTTCAGCTCTAGAGTTGTTTTTTGATCTTAACGTTGCCTCATTGGGGGCTTATGAGTTTGGAGCTCTAACCCAGGGGTCGTATTATTCAGAGTTGTTGATGCCAGTCCCCGAGTGTTCGGGCCATTTTTGATAGAGGAGTCATTTTTGCAAAATACCGAGCTTCTTTGGAATGCAAAATGCTTTTTGAAAGTATTCTTTGATTGCTTGGTAGAAGTACACATGTCTTTGCTATTGAGGGCTCAGTTATTCTATGCGGGCATAGTTGTTCGACTATTTGGCCCGGTACATTATTTTCCCTATCGAGACCCTATTCAACATATCTTAGCTTCTCTGATGAGGTGATCTTCCAGAGGGATGCCCCCCAGTATTCGAGGTTGATTGCAAGAGAAGCCTTGAATACTTGTTGGGTTTTCCTTAGGTAGCATATAGAAGTTTCATCATTAAAAACCTTGCCAGTAAAATCCTTCTTGGGATGAAAACCCGATCGAAGGAAAAGAGTTCAACGCATGCTTTTGAAACCTAAGGCCTTCGAGTTGGGAATCGCTTCAGTAGTTTTGATTGGATACATGCACTTAGGTTAGTGTAAGATGTGATTGAAAAGGGGAGGTGATCATACCTTAGTGCTGACGGTGCTTAGGCCCCTGATATGTTTCGATCTTTTGTCATGAGGACGCGGTACGGTCCTTTGCTTTCTTAGGTTCGGACTTAGCCGAGGGTGTAGCTTGTTTTTGCTATTTCACTATTTGCTTATCCTTTGGCTCTTTCGAAGGTGGAGGTACTGGTGTCGGCGTTACGTCATGTCCTGTGAACATTTCTCTTGTCGTATGTTGTTCCCTGTAGATGGTTTTTATCCCATCCGTTGTTGGGAACTTCATCATTTGATAAAGTGTTGATGGTACTGCTCTCATGCAGTGTATCCATGGCCTTCCGAGCAAGGCATTGTATCTCATGTCTCCTTCGATGACATGGAATTTGGCATTTTGGGTTGTGCCGGCCATGTTGACTGGGAGGGTGATTTCCCCTTCTGTTATTTTGCTCGCCATGTTGAATCCGTTGAGGACTCGAGAGGCGGGCACGATTTGGTCAAGCAGCCCAAGCTGCTCTACCACCCTCGACCTGATAATGTTGGCTGAGCTACCTGGATCTACAAGTACACACTTAATTTGAAATGTATTTACAAGGAAAGAGATTACCATTGAGTCGTTGTGAGTTGAGACAAGGTCTTGGTGTCCTCATCGCTAAATGTGAGAGCATCCTCGGGTATGTAACATCGAGTTTGCTTTTCTTTGGTGATGGAGATTTTTGTTCTTCTGATCATGGGTTCCTGCGATTCATCGATGCCTCCTAGGATCATGTGGATGACATGCTGTGGATCGTTTGTTTCATTTTTCGTGGTTGCCTCTCTTTCTCGGAATTCACTTTTGGTCAGGTCACTGAGGAATTCTCGGAGATGACCTTTGCTTAGTAGCCAGGCTACTTCTTCCTGGAGCTGATGGCAATCTTCGATTCTGTGGTCGTGCGTGTTGTGGAATTCACACACCAAGTTATGGTTCCTTCGTGAAGGGTCTGATTGTATAGGCCATGGCCACCTAGTGTCTTTGATTTTACTGATGGCAAGTATGATGTCCAAAATATTGACATTGAAGCTGTATTCCGTCAAGCGGGGTGCCTCCGTCGGCCCTACACGCTTATCGAACCCGACTTTGTAGATGAGTCCCTGAGGTTTCTTCCCTCGGCCCATTCTTTGATCATTCCAGGGTATGTCGCACCTCTGGGCATTTCTCCTATCTTCAGTGTATGGCTGGTTCCTTTCTTTATTTGGTTTCAGCTCCTTCGCTAGAAGCCTGCTTGGATATATGGAGCTCGAGGGGACTCCTAGTTTGTCATCTTCAACCCTGATCTTTGATTGGTATCGGTTATGGATGTCTGACCAAGTCACGGCCAGGTATTCGACCAGGTTCTATTTTAGCTGTTTCGAAGCAACCGAGCTTCATTCATTCAAACCTTGAGTGAAGGCCTGCACCGCTTAATCGTAAGAGCTCGGTGGTAGTTCTATTCATTGCATTTGAAAGCGAGATACAAACTCTCACAGCATTTCATTCTCCCTCTGTTTGATCTTGAAGACGTTAGATTTCCTTGTTGCTACTTTGATGGAACTAGCATGTGCCTTTATGAAAGAATCTGCCAGCATGGCAAATAAATCTATCGAGTTTGGGGCCATGTTGTGATACCACATAATTGCCCCTTTAGAAAGTGTTTCTCCAAACTTTTTCAGTAGGACGGATTCGATCTCGTCATCTTTTAGGTCGTTTCCCTTCACGGCACAAGTGTAAGCAGTAACATGCCTATTGGGGTCTGAGGTTCCGTTGTACTTTGGAAGGTCTGGCATTCAAAACTTTTTCGGAGTGGTTTCGGGGCCGCTTCCTTCGGGAATGAATGTTGCACAAACTTCTTTGAATCCACACCTTTCAGGATTGGGGGTGCGCCTGGAATCTAGTCGATGTTGGAATTGTAAGTCTTGACCTTTTTGTCATTGGCTTCTTTCTTCTCCTCTCCCGACTCGATCCTCTTTGTAAGGTCCTCGAGCATCTTTACGATGGAGGGGTCGATTGCCGACCCATTGTTGCTTGATCTCTCTGGTGCCTGCTCGGCTAGGGGAGCCCTCCCCAGTACTACCGTGCTGGGAGTTTTCTGGTGACTTTACAGCTGAACGATCGCCAACTGATGTGCTTGTAACATTTCAAAAATAACGTGAAAGCTAACCTCTCGTTCTTCCCTATTTGGGGGTTTTTGAGCTTCTTGTTGATCTTCTTTGTGTATGCTCCTGTTGATGTGGGAGCTTATTTCGACTTATTGAGCGTTACGCGAGACCACGTCCACGGGAATTGATTCTGGTGCATTCTCAGGGTTTTGTGATGGCACACCAACACCTAGGACGTCAATACCATTTTCCCCATGGTCTTCAAGATTGATGTTTTCACATGCGTTTACTGAGTTAGACATTTTGACCTGAATCTAAAGATCTTGGACAAGAAAAAGTGTGAAAGATAACTTGCGTTACGTAGTTAAACCAGCAAGAAAATAATCACTATTATTTGTAGCACCACGGTGGGCGCCAAACTATTTACCGTGAAAATGGTAATTACAATTAAATTTTATTTTGTGGTTCTAAAAATACATGATCTATTTTTATGCTAGTTGTTAAGAAGTGGATGCTAAGTAAAAGATTAGGAATCAAGATTGCAGCTTAGAGACGGTATGACAATCGATCTAAACAGTTGGAGATCGAGGACTCGAGCTTACTTATTCGAGGCCTCGAGGTCGAGTTGGACGAATAGCTTAGAGCGATCGAAGGAGGGTTAACACTTTATGAGAGCTATGATGATGGCTCTGTATGATCAATGATTAGCAATAAATGAAGAACGATAAATAGAACATAATAAATGTAAGCAATAAATGGAAGTAAAGAGCTTAGGAGAATATGTTAGAGAGCACAGAGAATGTTCTTATGTATTTAGTATTGAGCAACATATCGTCTTTACAAAGTGACAAGGATCTCCTTTATATAGGATAAGGAATCCTGATATAGTACATGCGCACTTGTTACAAAGAGATATAGTTGGTGCAGCTACTCACTAGTCTCGTACAGGCTAGTACTTATCTTGCAGATATTTTCAGCTTTGGTAACGTGTCTTGCGAACTTCTCGCTTATTCGTGGTAGCCACCAATTCGCGTCGGCTCGAGGTCGAGCATAGGGGACCCCCGGGGTCAAACTTTGAACTGTACCTTGAGGCCTCCGGAGGCGGGCCGTGGAATGTCATAACGGTCACATAATTGGGCTCTCTAATTTTAGCTGTATACAAACACCATCATACCCAGAAAGCAGACGATGAACACAAAAACCCTGCGATGAGTCCAACCTAGGAAAGTGATGGAGAATTCGTCATGAAAGATACGGTAAGATTTGTTGTGTCCATATCATTCATAGAGGAAGTCAAAGGGTGTATAAGACTTTTTCAGGCACTCCAAGCCATCATTCTTTCTCAGACCCATCATCTTCAGAAACCCCCTGGTACTAGTAGGCCGGGACTATCCCATGGTAATCCAGTGAATCCTCCTATTTCCTCCAAAAGAGGAGTTATTTCTATATTGTCAAAATGAAATACAGCTCTTTCCCCGTCCCAGAACATAGTAGCAGCCTCAATCAGCATGTTGTTTAGTTGGATGTCCAATAGGGAAGGTAAATTTCCAAGAACCCTTTTCACATGATTTTTTTAGGTTTTCCCACCAATCTAACAACAACGGTGGTATACTTTGGACCATGCCGAACCTAGGGACGTCGTGCCTCATTTTCTCCAAAAATAAATAGGGTTAGACCCTTTCCCCCTCCAGATTCGACTACTTACACATTAACAATTAGTATGTCGGCATTTAAATCTCCAAATGATGCACATATCGTCGTTGTGCCCGTTGGGATTGTGGAAACCCCGGTGGACTTTGGACAAGGCTTTCTTAGAGGGTTATTATGCAAACAACATATTAACCCAGGCTAAGTTTGATCATGATGCATGTACAATTAGTATCAGAGTAAGGTTTCTATAGAAGTCTATACTAGTACCCTTAAGTAGACAACATGAGAGGAAAAGGCACGGAAACGCCGACTGTACCGCTGATCGACTAATTTTACCGCAAATAAGCCTTTCTAAATTTAAAGGATGATTTTAGGAAGATCACAGACAGCCAAATAAAGTGATAAAGCAGGAGAGGGAAATCATAAATGAATAAGGATAGGCAAATAAATCTACATAGAATGGGAAGGGGTGTGCGAGAATTAACGAAATAATAAAGACATGCTTAAAGACTAATTCACATACAAGTTCATTATGGTAAGAGCCTAAAGATATCCCCAGCAGAGTCGCCATGCTGTCACACCCCCTTTTTCTCGTGAAATCGTGTTTTGACATTTCTGGGACAACGCATTTCCTTTTGGGATGAGGTAAGGGATTTGAAGAGTCGCCACCTAATGGATTAAGGAGGGCTTCTAGAACAGTTAATTCATATAACTAGTTTACATCACCAGACATTGGGTAAGGGCTCGAAATTACCTTGAGGGAAAGGTGTTAGGCACCCCTCGAGGTCCATAACGGTGGGTCCCGGCCAAACTTAAATTAAGCGAATTAGTCTTAAAAGGGAAGGAAACAAATTAGACAAATACAATACTCAACTTAATTTTTACACTGGAGTATAGGGGGTGGTCCAAAGTTTTTTAGCCTATAGGATCATTCCACACAATGCTTTGCAACTCCCACAAGTTGGGGTTTTATTCATAGCATTAGCGCTTGGGATATCATTTCCTTTACTAGCCAATTACTATCTTTTTGTTGTTACCTAAACATTCTAGTATCTTCTAACTCGTGCTTTATGCGTGCACTACCCGTCCCTTTCCTATGGTCCTTGAGGTATTTAGGACCTCTCTTTAGGGTGGTTCTAGACTGACCTATGTTGCTTAAATGAGAAAAAGCCAGGCGACAAACAAAATTCAAATAGGACTATCATGTAAGGAGCAAATAAGGGCCCATATAAACCTCCACAAGTAGACAACAAATGCACGCAGTTAAATCAACAGATTTTGTTAATTTAGGATCCTATAGGCAGGATATCTAGATGAGCAAAAAACAAAATGTAGGACAGCAGTTTGTAAAAGGCGGGCATCTGGACCTATCAATTTGCCTATTGATTTTATCTGGGTATTTTCAGGCAGTAAGATATCACAATTTTAGGCCTAGAATCATTGGTAACCCCTACGAATTTGCCTAGATGATAACCACAATTAATCGAACTCAAAATTGATTAACGGAACTCCATAGGCATGATATCCACAAACTATAACGTGATTTCTAAATGAATTACTGATTTTGACTCATAAAGACAGGTTTTATCCATTTTAGATCCTATAGGCATACTTTCTAATTAGTTTAAACCCCTATAGGAAGGATTTCTAAGTGTTGACTTGATTTAAACCCCTTTAAGCATGGTTTCTAAGTTTACAAACCGAAATCATCCTACAGTCATGATATATATTAGTTTAAATCCTATAGTCATGATTTCTAGGTTTGAAACTGATTCCTTTTATTCCTATAGGCATGATATCTAAGTTGAAACTGATTTTTTACCTCCTATAGGCATGATATCTATTAATCACATGTGGGTAGAATTTTAAGCACGTTGCCAGGAAAGGTTATTATTCAAACAGATAGAATCCTATAGACATGGTCTCTAATGCATGTAAGTTAAAAATGTGCATCGATCCTATGGAGAGAATTTCTAATGCAAGGGACCTATAAACACGATTTTTAGCACAAATAAAGAATAAAGCAATCAGAAAGTCCTATAGGCATGATCTCTAAATAAGTAGTAACATTCACATAATTACCATTAAGCCTATAGGCGGGATTTCTACCCAAGTTTAAAACAAAGATATAAA
>MU683548.1:110322-126793 GCA_026770625.1 Nicotiana glauca
CCCCCCCCCCCCCAGCTTTTACTAATGAAACCTAGATCTGTTTATTACGTAGATTATTACAGCCCAGAATGAATAAATGACATAACTAAATTCATTATACTATAGGGAACCTTAGCAGACCCAATATTAACTTGTAAACCAGGTCTTCAAGGAAAGCAAATCTGAAGTATACAGGTGGTCCATTCATGATACACAAAATTGGGCTTTTGGTGTGTCAAAGTTTCCAAGGAGCCTCAGGGACCCCGGGCAATGCTCACACTAGAACCACACATTCAACACATAATTCAAATGAGATTGGAAAACCAGCCCCAATGCGTCAGAGTTCAAAGAAGTCTCAGGGACCCTCGGCAGTGCTCACATTGAGGGTGGTAGGAACCTAGGTAACTAAGAGTTGAAGTTTGAAAACCAGTACATAGGGGGTAGGGGGACAGTTTTTGAAAGAAGTTTGATTTTTAAAAGCAAACAGATTCAAATTACAGGACATCAAATAGAATTTCACCTAGAACAAGCATAATCCCTATTTAGTAAATAGTTCAAATAGATTGGTATTGATTCAGACATGGACACTGCACTAGTATTTAAGCAATCACAAAAGAGCCAGGATACTTAAACTAATAGATAGGGTTGGCAATATATTACATATTTTCAAAACAAGAAACATACAACTAATTATACAGGGTTTCATATTACTAGAGATAACCTAATTAATCTTGTCACTAGGTGAAATCATATGGGCATATAGCAAACAGAAGCATGCTGAAATCTCAAGCTAATAAGCACATATGATTAAATAGGGTAACAGAGGCTAAAGCATGCTAGTTGAGAAAGCCGTAAACAGGAATCATAGATCACACAAAAACATGCTGAGGTTTGAAATAAACTAACCACATAAGCATAGGGAACAGAATAGGATAATAGGAGTGAACACATACCAGTTAGGAAGAAAGTAAACAGGAATGTAATGGCAATTTGGATCCAAAGAGTTTATCCTTGGCTTCCAGCCGGCTAAACAGTACAGAAATTAGAGTAGTCGCACAAAGAGAGAACTTAAATTCTTTGAAGAAAAGTAGAGAACTTTTGAGTTGTAAATTGAATAAATTATAAATATGTGTAAGGGTGAGTGTGAGTGTAAGTCTGTAAGGGTGAGCGTGTTTTAAAATCAACGTAATGAAAGGTTTTTATAGCATATAGTAGAGTAACACCAAATAAGGTAGGAGAATCAATGGCACACAAATAAGGTAAAGAGATCAGTTAATCAATCAATTAGGGATAACAGGAATAAATTAATAGGCAAAATCACAGAAATATCACTTAAATTAATACGGAATAAATCAGCAGTCAAGATTGAGGTCTAAATAAGGTAAGTAGTAAGTCCAGAGATCAATTAAAAGTCAGTCATAATAATCAAAGTACAGAAATCAAGCTAGCAAAAGAATTAAGGAAAGTAGTACTAATTATGAATCACACATAAGGAAAGAATAGGTAAAATTCTATCAAGGAATTATCAGTTTTCTTTTTAAAAGGAAAGCATAATTTCGAACCCTAACTAGGAAAGTAAATAAATTAATCACTTTAATTGACAGCAAAAGTAAACAGGCAAACATTATAGCAAATTGTAAAATAATTGGAAACCCTAGGGCATAAAAGCATAGAGATGAAAATCAGTCAAAAAATTAAAGGAAGAAACCATAGTTAAACACTTAAACGCTTTAAAAATATTTTTTTCCGAAATCCCTTAGAACCAAAACACTAGATTTAGGGAAAAAATGAAATTGGCTG
This sequence comes from Nicotiana glauca, assembly GCA_026770625.1. NCBI lineage: Eukaryota > Viridiplantae > Streptophyta > Magnoliopsida > Solanales > Solanaceae > Nicotiana > Nicotiana glauca. The sequence continues at coordinate 112,102 of MU683548.1, forward strand.
ACAATAATAGGAAAAACAAAAGAATCTTAAAGGAAAAGTAACAAACAAACTCAAACCGCTTCAGATCTAAAGGAATCTGACCTGATTATGCCAGAAATAGTTAGGTTATGTAAAAAAATAAATAGAAGGGAAAAGGAAATTTGGTTTGAACCAGAGATTTGAAGCCATAAACACGAAGATATTAGTACTCACAGACGTGTGAGCAAACACATATGGATTAACAGAGAAAATGGGAGATTTGAACCAAATCTTGAGATTCCATCAAGTATCATGAAAATCGAACAACCAATAGAGATATGAGGCCGGATAGGGCCTGAGGTTTAAAAGAACCCATGAATCGAAGGGGTTTCAGTGATGGCGAGCTAGGGTTAGAAGGAAGGTGAGAGAGACGAGAGGAGGGAAGGGGTCTCAAGGGCGGCGGATTTGGAAAATGGGTAGGGTTTAGGTCGTTTGGTTAATTAAAAATGGAAGGGTTGTCCTGGACCATTGATCTTCTGAGATTAACGGTTATGATTAATCTGAGGTTGGGTGGGTTATAACAATTGGGTTATTGGGTTTGGGTTATTGGTATTGGGTTAGGTGAGGGTATTGGGATGGGGTAGTTATTGGTCTAAGGTCCGAAAATCAAATTAAAAGAGGCCAAATTTTAAATACTCATTTAATTTAATAAAAAAAATTATAAAAATAGTTAATAAATGATTAAAAGTGCTATTTATGTATGAAAAAATGATTTAAAATAATTACTTAATATTATAAAAATATAAAGAGTTATTTTCGTGTAAAAATAAAGAAATTATGTATACATGGGTTATTGTTGCAAAGTTATTGAAATTATAACCGACAGATGTAAATATAATTATGTATAAAATAATCAAAGCTTAATTATAAATATAAATATAAAAATCAAGTAATAAATTATTATATAATTATTTGTGATGCAATTGGTAATTATTTAGATAACAAATGCTGGAATAAATTAATTAAAATCCTTTTAAAAATTACAGAAAATTATAGAAAAATACAGGTTGATGCTCATGCACTATGTTGAAAGTATATATGCATTTTCAAAATATATGAGGAAAAAATTAGGTATCAACAATGATTACTTTGAGACTACGGATCGGTATTCCGGGAGATCCCCCTGCACATTTATATTTGGGATTACGGGACGGTATCCCGGGAGATGCCCCTGTACTGGCTATTTACTTTTGGACTATGGGACGGTATTCCAGGAGATCCTCTGCATATTTACGTTTGGGACTACGGGACGTTATCCTGGGAGATCCCCTGTTGCTATCTCTGCTTACTAAGTTATTTCCTTTTTGAGATTTCATCTTTATTTGACTGTTAGCATCTTTAATTACGTTTTTATGTTTTATACTATTTTACCTTGTTATATTTATAACCAGTAGGTCCCTGACCTTGCTTGTCACTACTCGATCGAGGTTAGGCTTGGAACTTACTGGGTACCGTCGTGGTGTACTCATGCCCTTTCCTGCACATATTTTCCATGTGCAGATCAAGGTTTTAATGCTCAGCCATACTACCCGTGAGGCGAGGCAATTCAGAGACTTCAAGGTATATCTTCCACGTCCGCAGACCTAGAAGTCCCTTTCTACTCTTCCTATTGTTATAGGTTTTCCCAGTATTTCCCTTGTTATTAGATTTCTGGAGTTAGAAACATTATTTATTTTCTTTAGCTTGTGATTCATGAGATTCCGGGTTTTGGGATTGTTTTGTTCAGTTTGAGAGAGTGATATTGTATATGCCGAGCGTCATTCTAAACTTCTTTATTATGTTACTCGTAATTTTTCTAGTTTCATATCTTTAATTCCTTTTTCCGCAAATTGTTAAGCTTACCTAGTCGTAGAGACTAGGTGTCATTACGATAGTTCACGAAGGGAAAACTTGGGTCGTGACACCCCTCCCCATCCCCATCCCCATCCCTCATCGCAAACGTGACTACTTCTCTGCGTTCGCAAAGGAGGAAACGAGAACAATAATTTTTGCAAGTCTTGACTCAGCTCCGGGAGGTCCGAAACATACTCGAGCCACCCGGGACCCTGTCCAATTGCACAAACAAGTCCATTAAATAATACGGACCTACTCGAAATCTTAAAATATGTATAACAATACCAAAACCAAGAATCACACCCCAAAACCAAATCAATCAACTTATGAACTTCAAACTTCTTCAACTAGCTCCGGACACGTCTATTCATAATTTGACAACTCGGAATGACGCCAAATTTTATGTACAAGTCATAAATCATCATACGGATCTATTCCCAGGCTCGTAATCCCAAACAGAGCTTGATTACACCAAAGTTCACTTCAAACCAAATTTAAAGAATTTAAAAACCTTCAATGTGCCAAGTTTCAACATTAAGCGCCAAACCGCTCCTGGGTCACCCGAAACTTGATCCGAAGACACGCCCAAGTCTAAAATTATCATACAAACCTATTGGAACCATCAAATCCCGGTTCCAAGATTGTTTACTCAAAATATTTATTCAAGTCAAACTTGGCCATCTTAGGCCACTATTAAGGAACTAAGTGTTCTAATTCCAACGCAAATCAACCATCCCTGGAAAGCATAAAATAGTAAAAGCATATTGTCACGACCCAAATCCCGAACCCGGTCGTGATGGCGTCTCTCATGAAGACAAGGCCAGCCTATTAAACCCATTCTAATTTTTTTTATATTTTATTTTAAAATGGTCAGCCCACATAAAATAGTCTAAAACATGATTTAATGATACTAAGTAGCGAAAAATATCAATACAGAAGGAAATAATGCGAAAATACAACCCAACACAGCCCTAACTGGGGTGTCACAAGTCATGAGCATCTAACAACACAAAGTACCCAAATATAATAATAGAGTTTAACACTGGTCAAACGACATAAAGGAAAGAGATAGGAAGGAGCTCCGGGTAGCTACCTAAAGACTCCTAGAAGAACCGCCTGAAGTTGGAATGAATCAGCACTCAGGAGCGGAACCAGCTACGCCTAAATCTGCACTCAGGGTGCAGGGAGTAAAGTGAGTACTCCAACTCAGTGAGTAATAAATATAAATAATTCCTGAAAGTAAGAAACCACGTGTACACAAATTACTCCATATAAAGTAGTTAAACAAGTAACTAACAAACAATAAACCGATAAAAAATAGAATAAAATACTTCTACAACAGTTAATCAGGTAATCAACAGACAATTAAGATAAAGTAAACACATAGAAGTTCACCCCTCGGGCTCAATCTCATATTACAATGGGTACCCGCACTCACTGGGGGTGTGCAGACTCCTGGAGGGGCCCCTTACGGCCCAATCACAATATCAAGCCATCTCATGGAATCAATCTAGGCCCTCGGCCTCATATCAATCAAGCCACCTCGTGGCGTACATATCTCAAGCCCTCGGCCTCAAATCAGTATCAGTGTTCCTCACAATCTAGGCCCTGGGCCTTACTCAGTCAAAAATCATCATAAGCCCCTCGGGCATTTGTAAAACTGTAGTTCTCAGCCCAAAACATCATTTAGATATATCATTTAAGTTTCAAATCTGAGTAAAAGTGGTTGAGTTTGTAAAACAGTAAATACCAACAGGACTAAGTTCAAGTAATAATTCGAAATAGTGAAGAAGTAGTGACAAACATCCCCGAAGGGTTCAAATAGTTGGCGCTAGGCCCAATTATGGTATTCATCCAAATAATGATGACAAGAAACGGTTTATAATCAAATACGCGATAAATTCATTAGTCAGGACGGACTAAGTCAAAGTCCCCAACGGTGCTCTACCCCACGCTCGTTGTCGAGCGTGTAAGTCACCTTAACATAGTACTACGATGTATAGTTCTGGGTTTCAAACCCTCAGAACATCATTTACGATCATTACTCACCTCGAACCGGCTAATTCTCTAGCTCTCGATGCATTTGCCCCTCGAATTGGCCTCCACATGCGTCAAATCTATCCAAAAGCAGAACGGATACGTCACAATATGCTAAGGGAACAAAGCCCAATAAAAAACAATCAAAAAATACTAAAAATTCGAAATTAGCAAAAACCTGAGCCCCGGGACCACATCTCAAAATTTAGAAATTTTTACATCAATGGGTTCCTTATCTCCTCACGAGTTCATACATACTAGGAACATCAAAATCCATCCAAAATTGACCCTTCAATTCTCAATTTAAAAATCTGAAAATTCCAAGCCCTATTCTCCCATTTTTAGCAATAATTCAATGATTTCCTAGATGGATTCCACCATAAAAATGAGTTTTGAGTCCAAGAAACTTACCTCCAAACGTTCCTCCTTGAATCCCTCATTAATCTCCTTCAAGAATCTCTAAAAATGAGCAATTATGGGTGTAAAATGACCCCAAAATCGCGACTGAGGTGTTTTAAAACATTCTGCCCAGCCCAGGTCCACCCTTCTTCGCGTTCGTGCCCTGTAGCTCGCGTTCGCGAAGGAAAATTTCCCAGACCCTTCGCGTTCGCGTACTAGGCCTCACGTTCGCGAAGGCCAATGACCCCTGGCCCAGTTTTCCTTCTATGCGTTCGCGATTACTCCCCCGCGTTCGCATAGAACCTTGGCCCACTCCTTCGCATTTGCGACTCCTTCTTTGCATTCGTGAAGGACAAAATAATAGCCTCCCATTTTCCTCGTCGCGTTCGCGAGACTCCCTTCCCGTTCGCGAAGAAGGAAACCAGATACCAGCAACCAGCAGTAGCTTTTTACCCAAATTCGATACGTTAACCACCCTAGGCCCTCGGGACTTCAACCAAAGGCACCAACACATCCTAAAACCTTATTCAAACTTGTTACAATCATCAAAATTCCTCAAACAACATCAGATTACTCAAAACACATCGGATTTAAGCCTAAGTTTCAAAAATCTTCCGAAATACGCTTTTGATAAAAAAACCCAACTAAACCATGTCCGAATGACCTGAAATTTTGCACACACATCCCAAATGACATAACGAAGCTACAGAAACTCTTGGAATTCCATTCTGACCCTAGGATAAAAATCTCACCTATCAACAGGAAATCGCCAAAATACTAACTTCGTCAATTCAAGCCTAATTCTACACCGGACCTCCAAAATAAATTCCGATCACGCTCTTAAGTCACAAATTACCTCCCAAAGCTAACCGAACCATCAAAATTCATATCCAAATTCTCTAACTCATAAGTCAACATCTGGTTGAGTTTTCCATCTTAAGCCTTCTTAAAAGAGACTAATTGTCTCATTTCTTACCAAATTCACTCCGAAATCAAACTAATCAATTTGATCACAGAAAACGCTGATAACAAAACATACAGAAGAATAAATAGGGAATAATGGAGCGGTAACTCATGAGACGACTGGCCGGGTCGTCACATCCTCCCCAACTTAAATAAACGTTCATCCTCGAACGAGTCAAGAAACATACCTGAAGCCTCAAATAGGTGAGGATATCTGCTCTACATCTCCTGCTCGGTCTCTCAGGTAGCCTCCTCTACGGGCCGACCTCTCCACTGCACCTTCACTGAAGCTATATCCTTCGACCTCAACTTTCGAACCTATTGCTCCAAAATAGCTGCTGGCTCTACATCATAAGTCAAATCACCTCCCAATTGAACCGTACTAAAATCCAGAACGTGGGACTGGTCCCCCATATACATCCGGAGCATAGAAACAGGAAAAATTGGATGCACACTCGACAAGCTGGGTGGCAAGGTAAGCTCATAAGCCACCTCCCCAATCCTACGAAGTACCTCAAAAGGCCCAATGAATCGTGGACTCAACTTTCCTTTCTTTCCAAATCTCATAACACCCTTCGTGAGCGAAACCTTCAACAGAACCTTCTCACCAACCATGTAGGATACATCTCAAAACTTCCGGTCTGCATAACTCTTCTGCCTAGACTGCACCGTACGAAGTCTCTCCTGAATTACCTTCACTTTTTCTAAGGCATCCAGAACCAAATCTGTCCCCAGTAGCCTAGCCTCACCGGGCTTGAACCAACCAACTGGAGATCTACACCGCCTCCCGTACAAAGCCTCATATGGAGCCATCTGAATACTCGACTAGTAACTGTTGTTATAAGCAAACTCTGCAAGTGGTAGAAACTGGTCCCATGACCCTCCAAAATCAATAACACAGGCGCGTAGCATATCCTCCAATATCTGAATAGTGCGCTTGGACTGCCCATCCATCTGAGGGTGAAAAGTTATGCTCAACTGCACCTGGGTACCCAACTCTCGCTGAACAGACTTCCAAAACTGGGAGTGCCCCAATCTGATATGATGGAAACTGGGACACCATGCAACCGAACAATCTCCCGAATATATAACTCTGCCAGCCACTCTAAAGAATAAGTAGTACAGATAGGAATGAAGTGAGCGGACTTGGTCAGCCTGTCTACAATCACCCAAACAGCATCGAACTTCTTCAAAGTACGAGGAAGTCCCACAACAAAATCCATAGTGATCATCTCCCACTTCCACTCAGGAATAACTATCTGCTGGAGCAAGCCACCCGGTCTCTGATGCTCATATTTCACCTACTAACAATTGAGACACCGAGCTACAACCCCACAATATCTTTCTTCATTCTTCGCCACCAATAATGATGTCTAAGATCCTGATACATCTTCACAGTACCCGAATGAATGGAATACCACGAGCTATGTGCCTCCTCCAATATCAACTGCCAAAGACCATCCACGTTGGGCACGCAAATTCGGCCCTGCATCCTCAACACTCCATCATCACCAATGGTCACATCTTTGGCATCATCATGCTGAACTCTGTCCTTAAGGACAAGCAAATGCGGATCATCATACTGGCGCTCTTTGATGCGATCATATAAAGAAGACCGAGAAACCACGCAAGCCAACACCCGACTGGGCTCCGAAATATCTAATCTCACAAACCGATTGGCCAAGGCCTGAGCATCAACTGCAGGGGGTCTCTCCCCAACTGGAATATACGCCAAACTCCCCATACTCACTGCCTTTCGGCTCAAAGCATCAGCCACTACATTGGCCTTTCCCGAATGGTACAATATGGTGATATCATAATCCTTAAGCAACTCCAACCATCTCCGCTGCCTCAAATTAAGATCCTTTTGCTTGAACAAATGCTAAAAACTTTGATGATTAGTGAATACCTCACAAGATACGACATACAAGTAATGCCTCCGAATCTTCAATGCTTGAACTATAGCAACCAACTCCAAATCATGAACAGGGTAGTTCTTCTCATGGGGCTTCAACTGACGAGAAGCATAAGCAATAACTCCACCCTCCTGCATCAACACACAACCGATCCCTACTCTCGAAGAATCACAATATACTGTATATGAACCTGAAGTTGATGGCAACACCAATACTAGAGTTGTGGTCAAAGCTGCCTTGAGCTTCTGAAAGCTCTGTTCACACTCGTCCGGCCATCCAAATAAAGCACCCTTCTGAGTCAACCTGGTCAAAGGTGATGCAATAGATGAGAATACCTGAACAAACCGGCAATAATAGCCTGACAGACCACGAAAACTATGAATCTCAGTAGCTGAGGATGGTCTGGGCCAACTCTGCACTGCCTCTATCTTCCTTGGATCAACCTGAATACCCTTACTGGACGCCATATGTCCTAAGAATACCACTGATCTGAGCCAAAATTCATACTTGGAGAACATTGCATAGAGTTTCTCCTCCCTCAATCTCTGTAATGCAGCTCGCAAATATTCTGCGTGCTCCTCCTGACTACGTGAATATACCAGAATATCATCGATGAAGACTAGGACAAACGAATCAAGATAAGACCAGAACACGTTGTTCATCAAATGCATGAACGTTGCTGGGGCATTGGTTAGCCTAAAAAGACATAACTAGGAACTCATATGACTGTATCCGGTCCTGAAGGCTGTCTTAAGAATATCCGAATCCCTGATCTTCAACTGGTGATAACCCGAACGGAGATCAATCTTGGAGAACACCCTCGCTCCCTGAAGCTAGTCGAATAAGTCATCAATGCGAGGCAAAGGATACTTGTTCTTCATTGTTACTTTGTTCAACTATCTATAATAAATGCACATTCTCATTGTGCCATCCTTCTTCTTCACAAACAGAACTGGCGCACCCTAAGGTGACACACTAGGCCGAATGAACCCTTTATCTAGGAGTTCCTGAAGTTGTTCCTTCAATTCTTTCAACTCTGCTGGTGCCATGCGATATGGAGAAATAGAAATGGGCTGAGTGCCCAGCACCAGGTCAATACCAATATCAATATCCCTGTCCGGTGGCATGCTCGGCAGGTTTGTAGGAAATACATCCGGAAAGTCCCTCACAACTGGGACAGAATCAATACTGGGAGCCTCAGCTCCAACATCCCTCACAAAGGCAAGATACGAGAGCAACCCTTCCCAACCATACGCTGGGCTTTCAAGAAAGAAATCACTCTACTCGGAACATAATCAGTCATGCCATGCCATTCGATCGTGGAACACCCGGCATAGCCAAAGTAACAGTCTTAGCATGACAGTCCAGAATAGCATGACACAGAGATAACTGATCCTTGCCCAAAATGACATCGAAATCTACTATGTAAGCACGTGATTTTTGCCCTATATGAAATACTCCTACAAAATCCAAGAAAATAGATTTCTTCTTAATTATTTACCATTTTTAGGAATTTTTATAGATTTTTATTAATTTTTTGCATTTTTCTTACATGTTTAAGTTTTAGTTAAATCATAAAAAATACAAAAATATCATGCATGGCATTTTAGGTTTTATCTTTACATTTTTAGGATTAACTAGTAATTATTTATTTTATAAAAATTGAAAATCACAAAAAATGCTTTATTTTTACACTTTTTCCTTTTGTTGATTTTTTTCTCTTTTAATTTAGGAATAAGTGGTTTTTATAATTTTTATAATTAGCTAATTAGTTTAATTTTACATTTTAGATAATTTAAAATTTTTATTTTGTAGGATTTTAATTAAAAGAGAAGGAAAAAATTAGAAAAATAGAAGAAAGAAGTGAAAAAGGATTGTCTTGTGAAATTGGGCCAACTCTCACCTAACCTAAATCTGATCCCTCTTACCCAACCCAAATCTGATCCAAGACTTCTCTTGACCCAAGCCCAAACCACCCATAACCCAAACCCGGTCCAGAAGCCCCTCATTAAAACACTCCCATTCTTAACCTAGGTGGGACAGATCCCTGACCCTCCCTTTCAGCTAGGTGCAGCTTTTCTCTTTTCTGGTTGATTCCTTCATCATCTCCAAAAGAGCTCACCCTTAGCAAATACAGAGAAAACGACGGATCTGAGCCCTACTTCTTCTTCTCCATTTTTCTTTTGTTCCTTCATCTTCTCCAAAAGACTTTCCCTCTTCACAAAAGGACTAAACTGACCACCCCTCCCATAAAAAGAAACAGGAAATGGTTCTCTCTCTCTATTTACAGAACTCCTCCTTCTGAATACCTTACAAAACACAGAGTTTTTTTTTTGGAGTTTCAATGGAGACGATTAGCTTAAGTAGCTTTGGAAATCTTTCATCTATTGCTCTTTTCTCAACTTCCAAGGAGTTTTAAATAGAAAACTCCATTTGGAGTCTTTGTTGAGGTGGGTCTAGAAAATGATTACAGCTGTGGATTTGTGCTTTGATTTCTAAAATTGAAGCCGTGTGGGATTGACTCCGCTGTTGTTGAGCTCCGGTTTACTATTTTCAGCACTTATTTGGCCTCTTATTCTAAATTTAGTTCTTTGAACAACTTGGTATGTCCTCCTTGAAACTACTTTCAAATCTATTAAAATATGGAATTTGACATGTTTGTTAGCCTATTTGACTGTTATTCTTTGAATTTGTGACTTTCCATCTATATAGTAATTATTAAATAGATGGACAATACTTTCAGAACATTGTTGGTTTTATTTGTTGGATTATCTTTCAAACTGTTGTTGTTGATATTGCGCCCTTTGTGACCACAACGCGTCATTTTGATTTGCTCAAGTTAGTTAGATTCATAAGGGATTTATGTCGGCTAAATTAAGGGTAGCTATTTCCATTGGATTCTGGTGCCAGAATTTCACTTTGTTGACATCTATGATTTTTACATCTAAATTAAGATCCTGTCAAAGTAAATGTGAATTTTGAATCAGTGGATTTTCATGACAATTCAGGTTTTAATTAAGTCCAATCCTCAATTTTGGCCATGAATAATATTGTTGCTAAACTTTCAATTGTTTAAGCATCTTCCATTAAGTTATTAGATAATAGTAAAGCAAAGTAGTTTTCTCAAACATTTAAATAGCTAGGCTTTCTGTTAGGTGACTGAAATTATGCTCTTCTATGTATAAGCAGAATGCAACTATTGCTCAATTTCACCCTTATCATTGTAGCACGCTTTTACGAGTTGATATAAGAAAGTAATAAAAGATTCGTTCCTTAGCATAGCAGCTCTGATTTTGGCAATTACTTACTAATTGAATTTCTTGTATCTTGTAGCTAATGTTATCCAGACCTTGAAACTACAAAGTGAACTGCTGAAAAGAGAATGTGTAATTGTGTTTTCTCTATAATCATTCAAAAATGATAATCGAACCTACTGGAGAATAAATTCATAGGATAAACTCTATGAGTCTGTTGAACTTTGAATTCACATTGTTTGCTGCATTAAATAATCTCAAATTTAGGAAAATAATCATGAACATCCGTAGTTTGCTTTAGTTGAGTACAATCTTTTGAAATAATTTGAGGCGTGCCATGCCAAATAAAACCCCTAAACCCATGGCCCTCACTAAACTGTTTAATCCTTAGAAATCGAGGCGTGCCATTTAGTTGAATTTCCATGGCCCTCGCAAACTTGAAAACGTGGTTGCTTTAGGCGCGTTATTTTAATAATTTACCTTCCTAAACTCGGGTGTGCATTTCATGTGACCCAAATCCAAATCTTATTAACGTTGAATAAAATGTGTTTCGGATTGCGGGTGCATTTCATGTGACGCGGTCCAAAGACATGTTTTAGACGACATTAAATCTTCCTTAAAATAAATAAAAGTGGTTATAAAGATAAAATTGTACCATGGGTTAAAACATGTATTAAAATTAGATAATAGGCCAATTACGATAGTTTAAGCGACCGTGCTAGAACCACGGAATCCGGGGGTGTCTAACACCTTCGCCCGGGTTAACAAAATTCCTTATTCATAATTTCTGGTTCGCAGACTTCAAAAGGAAAGTTGAATTTTTATCGATTTGGAATTTTAAAATAAATCGGTGACTTGGAACGCCAGAAAACAAACCATCCCAAGTGGCGAATCTGAATAAAAATAATAAATAATCCCATTCGAATAATGTCACTTAAATTGGAAAAACTCCCTTATACTATCCTTCGGGGTAGTGTGTTAAAAAGGAGGTGTGACTGCTCTGGCGACTCTGCTGGGGAACCAAACCCAGAACTTCGGTTCAGGGTTTAAGATTTCGAGCTTAGAATAGCTGTTATGATTGGCTTTATCTGTTATCTGATTTTCCTACATGTTTCATGCTAAATGTGCTAAATGCTTTTACCGATTTGATATTTGGTGAATTGTATATATAAACTGCTACGAAACCCTTCCTCTCTCTGAGTCTTCTACATCATGGAGAAGGGTGCACTTCGTGTGACTTCTCTTCTATTTAGAGTCTTATCCCATTTAGAACGAGTTTCGGACAAGTTGCTAAGCCGGCGAAGCTTCTGTATTCCCAGTACGCTGCCCCCTCCCCCAGCTCGATTTGTCCACTCGGGTAAGCCAGGTCTAGAACAATAAACTCAGGTTTAAACCTAGTATAACAAAGTCTCATACCGGATCCCTAGTAGGTACATTTGTTTGCATCACGTGCATTTGACTTAGGGGACTCAACACAGGGGTTGGGTCCGTCAAGGACAGGTGTACCCAAATTAAAATACCATCCTGATGCATCTTACGTGCTACTTGTATATCTGTTTGTTCGCTTGCATGTTGACCGGCTTCTAGAATAGAGGAAGAAAATCAAAAAATCAAAAAATAAAAAGAAAATCAAGAAAAACAAAAACAAAAGTGAGAGGTAGGTATTTAGAAAATTCTAAAACTCTGCCAAAATTCTAAAAAAAAAAAGTCATTTCAAAATGAGCCAAAATTTTCAAGTGCCATGTTTCCCCTGTTCTGTCAAATCTGACCGAACTACACGGGTCTGATTCCCAACGGATGTGAGATACATAGGCAAACCTCATCGGTTCCGACCCCAATTTTCAAAAATCCAGAAATATTTTCCTTTAGTTCCTTCTTTAAAAATCTTTCCTTAGAAAATTCAAACAAAAAAAAAAGTAGTTTTTAAACTCAAAAAAATGGTTTCCTTCTTTCTAATGTTTTCCATGAAATAAAAGAAAAATAAAAATCCAAAATACGGGTTTCCTTCATTTTGAAGTATTTTTTCAAAAAAAAATCAAAAAAAATTAGAAACAAAAAATCCAAAAATACTCTTTAGATGTCTTTTTTTTTTAAATATCCATAAAGTTTTTAAAAATTGAAGTCCAAAAATATTTTTGTTTTTTTCTTAGAAGTGCTTTTGTAAATAAATAAAAGATCAGAAATGCAAAATATTTTTCTTAAAAGTCCCTCTTTTGAAAATTAAGAGGCAATATCCAAAATCCAAAAATAAAATATTTTCTTTCTTCTTTAGAAAAAGAGAAAATAAATAAAAATTCAAAAAAAAATATTTCCATTTTACTTTTGAAATTGCTAAAGTTCCAATCAAACGAAAAGGAATTCTTCGAAGTCTTTCTTTCAAAAAATAAAAGAAAAATCAAAATAAAAAAAAACAAAAATCAAAAAAAATATTTTTTTTCTTCTTTTAAAGTATTTCTTTCAAAAAAAATTCCAAAAAACAAAGAAAGTTAGTTTATTTACTCTATTCTCGATCTTCCCAAACTATGCAAGATCTTATTCATGCGGGGTCATGATACGTAGGTAATCCACATTGGATTCGATCATAGCTATAAAATAAATTGAGTGAAGAAATAAACTTGAAAAAAAATTGAGTGAAAAAGAGAAAAAGAAAATAGTGAAAAAAAGGGGAGAAAAAAAAAAGCAACAAGAAATAAAAGAGTGACAAACAAAAAAAAAAAAAGAGAAAAAGAGAATGCCAAAAATGAATGAGCGACAAGAAATAAAAGAGTGACAAACAAAAAGAGAAAAAGAGAGTGCTAGAAAATAAAAGAGCGGCAAAAAAACGAGATGGGAAAAATTGAGAGTGATCAAAGAGAGGCAGAAATGAAGAAAAGAGGTACAAAGTGAAAAGGACGAGTTAAGGCCGGAATGAAACATGCAACCGTTCAAGCACATGGTAAAAGCGTTTAATTGCTAGGTGCATTGCATCCCAACATGCGATTTCCTAAATGTTAAATGTTTCAAAACTAACAAGGTTGTTGCGTGTGCAAATAAGCCAGAGTTTGGTGGTTGGTTTTGTTGGTAGACTAGCCTCCCCTCCTTCACAACATCCAAAGGCACAGATGGCCTCCGCAAGCAATCTACCAATCATCGGTCCTGAGGATAGCCCAGCATTGGCTATTCTGCAGCTAGAATCAGCAGTTGCTGAAGAGAATAAGATGTTGCGTCTCTGCATATCAAAAATGTGGGACGCCTAGTCTAATGGTAGGGAACCGCCAAGCGCAATTCCTGGGTTCCCTGAATTGATCCCCAGGTCAGGAGAGGTTACCAATGCCCCTATGCCCAACCAACTCATCCCATGCGGGCACCCTTCAATGCCCTCCAATGATCCTGGCATGCCTTCTGTGGTTCGCTCCCAGGCACCGGCTTCAAGGGCACAGCCTCTAATGTTCACCTTTCAGGGTCCACAGCTTCAATCAGATATAACATATGTGACCCCGTGCTCTTTCACTCAACTTCCGCAGTATGATCTCTCAGTGGAGCAAGAAAAGGTTGTTAAAAACCCTAAGCAAGAGGAAATTGCTCGTAAGATGAAGAGCCTGGAACAAAGCTTGAAAAACTGTAAGGCCCCGGAAAATCTTTTCCGAGTAATTTAAGATTTCATCGTACCACGGTGGGTTAAATTATTTTAATTCGTGGGCAAATAAGGATTTATGATATTATGGATATCAATTAGAAATGGTAATAAGTGTATAAGTCTTATTCTAAGTGATTTGGGGTCTAAGGAGAGGCCTAAGTCTAAGCCAAGTTGGAAAATTACATATTAGACGAAATCTGTAAATGACTGCACATATTACCTTACTTTGAACGATCATATATTCCGTTATATAGGTAGTTGTGTGACCCACAACCTATCCAATTAACTCCCTTTGAGTCTAGTTTCCAACGCAACAAACCGTGCATCATTTGGAGTTGTATAAAAAAAGTTATGATCATTTTACTGGACATGTGTCAGTAGCGCGGCCTTAGCGCGGGAGCGCTAGTACCCGCGCTAATTGAGTTACCTTCTGCCTCACTAGCGTGGGATTAGCGCGGGATTAGCACGGGCATTAGCGCGAACGCGCTAGTGTCAGGTCTTTAAATACACCTAAGGATGGGAAATGACGGATTTTGAGTCATATCTCAAGCCAAGGGTTTCCCAACACCCCCAATTCGGCAAAGGCACCCAATTGCACTCCTAAGGTAAGATTTTTAGAGTTCTTTGAGTAATTTATACCCCTTAAACACTTATAC
>MU683554.1:0-46450 GCA_026770625.1 Nicotiana glauca
GAAGAGAAGGAAGTCCTAACTCGTAGCCTGCTCGCCTGCAAATCCGGTTCCTACGTTGTATCGCAGACCAACGTAGGTTCCCAAAAGAGAACGTCAGTATCATCCATTGTACTCAATGAGTCTCAACAACAGCGGGAGAAACTTTAATAATATATGTATTATGTGCAAAGGTTCTAAATGCATGTAAAACATAAAGCTTATAAGAATAATTCTAAATAATTGCATAATAGCATTTATGAATATTCTAAAAGAAATTCTTTTCTTTTTCTTTCTTGTAAAAAAAAAAAACTTCACTTTATACTTTGGGAGTTCCAACTAACCTGACTTAATTCTGTCTCAGTCACCGTGTGATCGGCACGGATTCGATCACAACCTGATCGAATAAGCCCAATCCACGAGGTGCCACTCGCTTCATGGTTCTCAGCGCTCATGTATCATATCTTAGCATGGCTAAGTAAATTCTCAGCAACGAGATCCTCGGCTCGTGTGCTCCCTACTTTAGCACAAGTAGTTTCAGGAAGTCAACGCCTTGGTCAGGACCCTAGGCCTGGACGATGACCCCTTCTCAGAATAAAGGATATTCCCAAAAATCTTTTCTTTCTAAATCTTCTTCTTGTGACTTTTCAAGTCTAAATCTTTTATACATACTCATACTGGTATCCTTAAATGTAAGGCATGACATAAGAATTAAATAAATATTCAAAAGTATTTATAAAGGTTCTTGATCCTTCATGAATTTTTCAACATGAAAATGGCATATATGAATAACATAAAAATCTGAAATTTATGCACGTAAAGCCAATTAATCATCTAAACTTAAGCTAGAAAATAATTCTAAACTAATAGGTACTTACTACTCCAATTAAGTACAAAAAATAATATAAAAATCTGAAATTTATGCACATATATCCAAATAATCATCTAAACTTTAGTTAGAAAATAATTCTAAGCTAATAGGTACTTACTACTCCAATTAAGTATATATTAACTCTCTTGTGCAATTCATCAAACACTTTGTGTGTATGCTTTTGTGAGTTAAACCACTTTAGTAAAGGGTTATATCAACTCACCTCAAAACTTCTCGAGCCAATACGTAGGCCCCAGTCCAATTGACACCAGTCAAACAATCGATTCTACAACAATCAGTGTATTTTTAATCAATTTTAAAGTTTCACACCTAAACATGAAATGTATTGTTGATATAGAGGAAGAAGGGAATTAGCTAACCAATTCTTACCTATTACTATTGTAGGATAATTGACAATTGGAAATTTCATATACCTGAATTCAAGAATTAATGATTTATAAAGAACCCTAGAATCTTTTCGTGGCCTCCGTGAGTAAGCAGCGCTGCCTCTGTTTCGTAGGCTTGGGTTTGCTTTGCTTTCGTTTTTTTTTTTCGGAAAAGGCCTAAAAATTCAAAAATGGTCTATCCATGCCATCCGTTAAAAAAATGCTCATTTCATGCCACTGCCGTTAAAGAAATGGCCCATTCATGCCATTATTGACTAACGGCAGTGGCATAGATGTGCCAAATAAAAATTGAGTCGTTAGTCAATAATGGCATGGATGGGCCATTTCTTTAACGTCAGTGGCATGGAAATAGCAATTTTTTAAAAAATGGCATGAATAAACCATTTCTGAAAGTTAAGTGGCATTTTTAGGCCTTTTCCCTTTTTTTTTTTTGTTCTGCTTATTCGAATAAGGCTTCTGCTTTTTGTCGTTTTTTTTCCTTCTTTTAAAATCTTTTAACAAGGCTTCTGCCTTTTGCTTCCTAAAGTGGAAACGTACTACTAAATCCTAGGCTTTAAACCCTTTGTTTTGTTTTTGTTATTTTATTTATTTCCCTTTTTTTTCCACTAGTATTTAATTATACTAGCTTTTAATAATTAATAACATTAAAATTATTAATATTTTCCTAATTATATATTCAATTATTTATAAATAGAGAAGTAACTCTAAATTAATCATAAGGGTTTTAGTCCGTAATAGAAGTAGAATTTAAGATTATAAAAATAAATAATTAAATTATATATTTTGCGTGTCTTGAAATTTTTATATATTTGAGGAGTGTTACAAAGGCAGTCTAAAATATTATGGAAATACATAAGGTGTGAGGTGTTATACCTTGAAAAGTAGAGCTTTTAAGGTCACAGAAGGCTACTACTGGCTTGGAATTTTCAATGCTCTCTAACAATTCTCCCTCAATTTCAGTTAAGTCCCCCCACAAAGCCAAAGTTTTCCTATCATACCTACATATTTAAAATTGAATATCTTAATATTTACATTCTACTTTTGCAGGTACTAAAGTTTAAATTATGAGTGGCGACTAAATGATGGTAACTTACCTCTCATTCGTAACTATTACTTCTCACCTTCTGTTTCGTCCTTCTCTATTTAGTGCTTTCACTTTTATTATAATGCAAACCACATCTAAAAAAATAAATTATTAAATATTGAATAATTGCAGCTGCAAAATACTAAAAAAAAATATGTAGGTATTTACCAAATCAATTCTCATTAGTGAATTGTTCTGGCTCGTCCAAAGAAATAAAATCATTGAAGAACTGTTGATACTTAAATTCAGTATTGCACTGTATTACTTATGTGTTGCTCTTAAACACTACTTCGAGGTCTGGTTTTGTGCGGCTTATTTTTTCGTTTATAATGTAGCAGCTTTTATTTTGGTCGAAAAAATTCTTCCATACTTGAACATCATTGTTGAAAAGAGTAGTTTGTATTTTTGTTCCTTGTACCTATACGGACAAATAATAAAGTCACCAAAGGAGGCAGTGTATTGAGAATTGAATATAAGAAACTATTAAAATAAAGTTACCTCTTCATCAACGAATATTAGTTGCCAAGGTACAACTTCGCCGTTCTCATCTTTGTATTCCTTTATTAAGCCTTGTCGAATTATCAAAACTTTAATTACCTATTATGTAGCATATTTCTTCAACTTGCTAATAGGTATGCACAGCTTTCCTAGCTCTTTTTCGTTTGCCATTGTAAGTTATCCTGTAGTAGCTAGAAGAATAGAGGCAAACACAATATATTATTGTAATGTAGAGTTTTTTTTTTTTACATATCGAATATATATCCTTTAGAAGATGAAGCACCAAATGCAATATATAGTTGCAAGACAAGAGTAATGTTCAAAGAAGCTACTGATTCTTGAGGTTTAATTGAAAAATCAAGCAACGTGTAATGGCAAGAGTGTAGAATAATTACCAATTTTGTGATGTGACAACCAAAAAATCTGTGAAGAAAAACACCTTTTTGTGCACTTATATAAAGTGCCGGGGAAGAATGGAAGATGAAAGAATAAAATATAAAGAGTGAAATTAATGCAAATAATGTGTGAAGGAATGATTTGAGTGACTTTATTACGGAAAAGAAACAGAAGAAATCAGCCATCAATGTTTGGGGAAAAAACCAAAACACCAATTTTAGGGTGTTCTTGAAGGAGAACGTGGGAGTAAAAATCCAGAACATTAATTTAATAATGATTTTAGTCAATTTTATTAGGAAAAGAAGTAGCCATCAATGTCTTGGGAGAAACTGAAGGAGCTCGTTGATGGGAGTAACCGAAGGAAAACCTAATTCTACTTTTGAACTGATTTAATACTTTTCCTACTTTACAACTTGTTCCTGGTTGTACAGTATTATATTGTTATTTCAAAACAATGTTTGTTTTGATTGTTTTATTAAAATTGGTTGTATTATATTGTTAAATTTATTATTCCGGAATAATAAAAAGTTCCCTTTTTTGAAACAATCGATTTGGTGTGGTGGGATCGTTTCCTATTTTTCTTTCCAATTATGCCCTAACTTATTACTCCATAATTCTATTTTACCCTTTACCTTTTTTTCTATTTTAACTCCAAATCTCCAACTTCTAACCTACTTTGTTTTTTTCTAATACTTCTGTCGCCAACGTTAAAGGTGTTTTGCCGCCTTCTATTTTACTTTTTCTCCTACTTTGCTTTTAACTCAATTCTAATTAGTTGTGCTCCTTTGTTTTGCTTTCTTCTGTTCTGCTTTCGTAAGGTGTTTTGCTTTCTTCTGTTTTATTTTTTAAAAATTATTTTATGCATAATTTTTGATAAATTCAATATTTAAATAATTGATGGTATTTTAGTAAACTTATCAGTTATAGTACAGTACGATACAGTCAAACCAAACAGCAAAATATTATTTAACAATGACAAATAATATAATCTATTTAAACGTTTCACTCATAAAACGATACGGTACAATATGATATAATACAATACAATACATTATTAAACGACGGAGAACAATGATCCAAACAGACCGTAAGTATTTTAATACTTAGTATTACTACTATAGTCTTTTAGCTTTCAAACAAATTAATAAATTGACAAAATATCTTAAATGGGTATGTTACCCAAACTCTCTTCTATGGACTTTATGCTATCCTTCCATTTATACATTTTTCATCCTTATTAGTTAGGTCATGTAATTATAATGTTACTATTTCATATTTATTATATTTAATATTTAATATTTTATTACATTTTACTTAAAAATAATTTATAATAAGGGCAAAATAGAAGTCCAACTTTGCAGGAAGGAGCTTCCCATTTTTAGTATAACTAGTTTCTGGATACGCGCCTTATACGTGTATCCAATGCTAATTAGTACAAAATATTTCAAGATGGTATAAATTGCCATTGTAAAGAACAAACGTATAAATTTTTTTTTTTTTTTTTTTTGGTTANTATAGTACAGTACGATACAGTCAAACCAAACAGCAAAATATTATTTAACAATGACAAATAATATAATCTATTTAAACGTTTCACTCATAAAACGATACGGTACAATATGATATAATACAATACAATACATTATTAAACGACGGAGAACAATGATCCAAACAGACCGTAAGTATTTTAATACTTAGTATTACTACTATAGTCTTTTAGCTTTCAAACAAATTAATAAATTGACAAAATATCTTAAATGGGTATGTTACCCAAACTCTCTTCTATGGACTTTATGCTATCCTTCCATTTATACATTTTTCATCCTTATTAGTTAGGTCATGTAATTATAATGTTACTATTTCATATTTATTATATTTAATATTTAATATTTTATTACATTTTACTTAAAAATAATTTATAATAAGGGCAAAATAGAAGTCCAACTTTGCAGGAAGGAGCTTCCCATTTTTAGTATAACTAGTTTCTGGATACGCGCCTTATACGTGTATCCAATGCTAATTAGTACAAAATATTTCAAGATGGTATAAATTGCCATTGTAAAGAACAAACGTATAATTTTTTTTTTTTTTTTTTTTTTGGTTACAAAAAGTGTTGGAGCTATAGAAGAACACTCTTATCAATGACGTATAACAAATATTGGTAAACCAAAATGTATACATTGGCACAAATAATAACTTTAAATTTCTATATGACCAATATGCATCTACAAGAAACATTATCAGACAATAACATTACGGTTGCATTTCTTCCGGCAAGGGCCGTATCTACCTAGAAGTAAATTACATTGAAAAAGAGAACTAAATGTTTCCCTAATTTTAATATCAAGAAAATATGAGGGAATATTTTTGTAGAATTCCTTCAAGAATCTACAAGAAAAAAATAATGATAAATAGAAAGAAGAAGTAAATAGCTTTTTAAAAAAAGAGATATGTCGTTACTTGCCAAAACAAAAAGAGAAATATGATTTTAGTAATGGTCATGATCCCATGCAAGAAAATTTGTCAAAAAACCATCTCAAGATGCACTTTGAACCTAAAATCTCCACCTCATCCCTTGCACTCAAGAGACAAAGTTGCAACAGATGAAGTAACTGCAAGAGACATTTTTACCAAATAACAAAAGCAAGAAAAACAGCAATAACAATAGCAAAAAACAAAAACAAAATTGCCAATCGAAAGGAAGAAAAAAGAAAATTAAAATAAAAGGCTGATAAGAAACGGCCTAAAATGCATTTAGAGTGGTGCAACAGAATTTACAACATTTAGCATGAGTAGTAAATGGATGGTTTTAGTGGTGGAAGTTAGAAGGGCAAGAATTAACACTCAATAAATAATAGATGATTCGAGTTTAATATAAAAAAGCTAATGAGAGAAATTATATTTATAAAATAAATTGATCTTTTTTTTTTTGACAACAAAAATAAATTGATGAAGAGAACACTCAGATGTTCATTATCAGTTATAATTTTACATTGTTCATCTTTTCATATTCCAACTAAAGACTCCCTTGATTTTGTTCAATGGAGTTTCATAATTTGTCAGTTATTTAGTCTTTATTTTCAAAATATATCGAAAACGAAATCAAAAATTTATTCTTCTAAAAATAAATAAATTAATTTCGTTCTTCTATATGAGTAAACGCTTCCTAATAATATATTGCAATAACAATTGTAATGTAACTTAAGGAAATAATTTGATGAGAACTAATAGAAGCGTTAATTAATTACATTAAAATTAATATGTTCAACTTCCCGTAAAATCTAAGCAAGGGAATAAAACTATTTATCATTTACATATAGAGTTGCAATTTTTTTACTATTCTTGATTAGAAATGAATTTATTTACACAATTAATTCAAGCTTTAATTTAATACATTAAAATTTAAAGGAATAATGCACGACTAAAGGGTAACGTGAGACTCTTTGTTTACTAATTAGATATTATATCTTTCGCTATTGAGCTTTAATACACTTTCAAGAAAATCAAATTAGGGCTTTATTAAAAGCTGGCTACTCGAGTAGGTTGGGAAGGATGCCGGGGGTCTATTTGGAAACAGCCTCTCTACCCCAGGGTAGGGGTAAGGTCTGCGTACACACTACCCTCCCCAGACCCCACTAAGTGGGATTATATACTGGGTTGTTGTTGTTGTTGTTGTTACCCGAGTAGGTTGGGAGAAATTTAAAAATAGTCAGATTTACAACTGGTCATTCAAAAATAGCCATAGTTTCAAAAGTAATTGAAATTTAGCCACTGTTCATGTAAAGATAAATTTGAGCGAAAACACTGTTCAAAACCCGAAAAATACGCCCGCATGTTATACGGGAGTTCTAGCATAAGTATGCTTGAACTCCCGCATATTATACGGGAGTTCCAGGATAACCATGCTGGAACTCCCGTATAATATGCGAGAGTTCAAGTATAATTGTGCTGGAACTCCCGCATAATATACTGGAGTTCCAGCAAGTATAAATGTCCAGTATAATATACTGGAGTTTGGAGCATCGGTGCTCCAGTCTCCCGTATATTATACAGGAGTCAGCAAAGTGTACCGGTCCAGCATAATATGCTAGAGTTCGTACACAGATGCACCCGAACTCCCGTATATTATACGGGACCAATCTCTGTTGCAACAAATAGTGACTATTTTTTATTGACTTCGTAAACAGTGGCTATTTTTCATTGACCAATCCGAAAACTAGCTATACCATGCTATTTTGACGAGTAGGTTTCACATCTGTGGTCATCCGAACAGCCCACATTTCACATACTTCTGTTTTTATTTTATTTTTATCTTTATTATTTGTTTTGTGTGTATTTACATTTTTGTATCAAAATGAACTTGAAATAATACTTGCTTGAAGGGCAAAATTATCATTCAACATTTGTGTCTATTTTCGTCTTTTAACTTTCACTCTGGAGCTTCACACACTTATAATATAGTGTGTGTGTATATATATATGATGTACACATATATATGATGATGATCAAATATATGAAATAATATAATATGATTTTAGTATAATATGATTTAAATATAGCCTTTTACACTCAAATCACAGCACACCAACTTCTCTTTCTCCTTCCTGTTTTATTTTATTTTTTTCCCTACATATCTCATGGATTAGAAAATAGTGTACATCCCATCTCTGCTACTGGTTTGATCAAATCTTTACATTTCATCTCCGACTGGTTTTCCACTTATTTCTTCGTCTTTTACTGCATATGCCATGGACTTATACATATAGTTGCTTACTTCTACACTCTCCGTTCGTCGAGAGTTCAACTTCTACGCCCTCCTTTCTTCAAGAGTTCAACTTCTACGCGCTTAATTTCATCTTTCAACTCTTGCAAAGCAGGCTTGCTAGATCGATCAGGGCTCGAGGTCTTGTTATCACTTAAAAGATCAACTAGATGCTTCAAGCACAAGAGGTATTCAGCTTTTACTCCAGGAGCATCAGACAATGACTTCTCAGTAACAAACTACACAACAAAGATAAAACCATGACAGAACATACATCTTACATATTTCGTCAACAAAAAGTAAAAACACTTGATGAGATTCCAAAATAGTTCAACAGTAAATCAGAAAAGGCTCATGCCCCTTACCGATGTCATATTTAGATGTAAAGTAACCGGGAATAGATTTGCCCATAAGTTCAAATAAAAAGTCTTACGTTTGCATATTTCAAAATCTTGATTGTGAGAACCAGATTGACCAGAGTAATTACAATTTTGTAGTTTCTAAATATATGTTCTTCCTTTTCTTTTTCTTTTTAAAGAACATTATACGCCCAAAAACCAAACTATGTCATGGTTTGCACAAATAAGAATTGAAATATATGCTGCCTCAATCGTGTAAGATGCTATTGTGACATCTAATTTTTCAATTGGAGAGCGTGGACAGGTCTGAAGTCCTTCTACTTTGCTTTCTCTGTCCTAAAACACTAATATACAGAACCTGTAAATTTATCATTAAAAGCACACTAGCTATTACCTCAACAATATCCAGAAAGTCATAGATTTGCCTATCATAGCATGACACATAATTGATAACCAAACATTTGACATCCAAAGGAGAATTTGATTTGCTCCAAGGAAACTATATCTTTAGAGATAGAAACAGTAGTTCCTCAACTATACTATACTTGGAATTTTACAATTGGTGTATTCTAAGCTCCAATGTGGTGCAAGAACCATGAAGAAAAGGTAATAACCAGTAAAGCCACAAAATCATGATAACAAAGTTCAAATGCTGATCATTAACTAATATGCATAAACGAATTGACTAAACTAAACTTATTACTGACCAATATAAAACTAAACTGCTCATACCTCCTTATATGCAGAAATGCATTGACAAAGAGCACTTTCAGCCTCAGAGCTATAAGGGTCCTGGTTCAGTAGAAGGTGCAGTCAAAAATCAGTTTCAGAATGTTTGAAACATCTCAGAGAAACAGATAGGATTGTTAATGAAAGACAACCGATATAACCTAACCTTTGATTCTTCACGCTCCAGCTTTGTCATCTCCAACAACGAAAGAGTATTAAGTGATTGCAACTGCAGGCAAATCAACAATAAAGCTAATTTAAAACAGGAGTTTTTAAAAATTATTTTTGAAAAAGGGTGCTAGCAGTCAGTAAGTTAAGCGATATAAAGGCAGAAGAGATGAACACATTCACCAACTTTTAGAAATTCTATAGATGCCCGAATATTAATACTCAAAAGACCACAATTTTCTGTTGCAGACTCTTGGTAGAGTAATGTGGACTAAGATCCGCAGGACTTCATAAGTGAGGAGATTTAATTGAAATCCGCCATATATAGCAGGAAACCCCAAGCAAAATTGGCCCCTCTAGAAATTCAGAATTCAGTTAGATAGCGCTTCTAAAGCTTAAGATTCTTACTTAAAGATTATACTAAGTCGCACTGATTGCTCTTCTTGCAAATACTTTCCTTTCCTGATATGGTGAACTCCAAACGTCAAATCCCCTACCCAGGGCCCAGAAATGGCCCTTTACCCTTTTTTTCCTTGGTGACTTGAACCTCAACCTAATGATTAGAGGTGAAAAGTCTTTACCACTATGCTAAACCTACATCACGTACAAACATATAGAATAACACCAAAAGATTTTAAAATGGTCTCTTCCATATCCTCTTTTAGAGAGGGTAACAAGCTTGAAATGAAAGATGAAACTTCATTTACTTGTCAAAGAAAGGAAGGCTACATTACAGTGAACATTCCATACCAAACCCAATAACTAAAAGCTCCTCGCAGCACAATGGGCTCACTAACTCAAAAAAAAAAGGCAAAATGTGAATAAATCCTAAAAGAACCTTTACTTGCCCATCCAAAAAGGTTTTGGAGCACCTCACTTCAGAAGGTTACCCTAGTGCCTTTTCCTCTTTTTTGTCGAATTGTTATTATGTTTTAATGCTTCAATCAGTTAAAGCACTGACTTTTCTCTCGGAGAGCCCAATCCTATAAACGAAGAACTGGGGTCCAGCAGTCAAAGAGGTTTGCTTATGTCCTTGAGACTTGGGGTTTGAAACGCTACTGACACGTGATGTTCGCGTTGGAGACTTAGAAAACTTAAAATATTGAATATTAGACTAAGGCGGGTCTAGTGGAGTGATATGGGTACTGAGGATTCTTTTAGCCAACCAAAAAAGCTTGAGTTGAGGCGTAGTTGTTGAATGGATGAAAAGAATATGTCAATTTATATATTTGTCCATAAATGGAATACCAAATGGGGTTTTTTCACATATAAGAAGAAGAAACCCTAGATCAATATTGTGCATATTTATCCAAGATTGAAATCCTGAATCGCCTGAGCTACCTTGGCTCAGAAGAAAAATATGTCACTCCATCTGAGATTCGCATAATTTACCTAGACTCATGAAGCATCGGCATGAACTTTAATTATCTTCTCCCTCTAAATTGTAACTGTAAACTCAGAAGATAGTAAGAAATGAAATAAATTACAATTTTAGAAGAATTTTGAGAGGATTGAAAGACACATTCTGCTACAACCTGCTTACTACAAGACGACCCAACTGGAAAACCATGAGGCAGAGTTACTTGCTGCTCAGGCACCAACCAATGAGGCAAATTCACTATTAGAAGCGGCATCTTGGGCTAGTCTCAAACTATAGTTGTACGCTAAGTTGCTCGGACTCTTCACTTTCAGTGTTGCACCCATGCCGACACGAAGTGGATGCGGGATCCGCACCGGATCTGGTCAACTGATTTTGGGTACTTCGACCAAAATTGACGGAGAAATTTGGGACAGATACAATGATTTTTGAACTCAAAACAAAAATTAGGGTGAAATTGAAGAAAACGAAATACCTTGTATATAGAAATTTTATGCCAGTCCTTATCCTTTTATCTCCTACTCGGATTCTCCTCTTGATCAATATTTATTCCTTCTTAGAATACCCTTAAGTTCTCCGCATAATCTCATAATTTAGATACATTTTTGTAACTCTAGTTTTAGATATTTAAATTATTTGTCGAATCCCCGCACCCGTATCCGTACCTGGATGGCTGGATTCATACCCCTGAATCTTAAAATTTAGATCATCAAAGATCCGACCTCTAGATCCTCACCCGCATCGGACACCCGCACCCGAGTCCGAGAAACTTAGGTTGTATGCAGTGTCGTGAAAAGCGAGCTCTTCCTCGCTTAAAGCGAGAAGCAAAGCGAGGCGAGCCATCGAACGCTTTTGTTAGCTGAAGCGTAGCAGGTTTACAAAGCGAGAGGCGACGATGCAAAGCAATGCATAAGAAGCGAGCGCTTCTCTGTATTACAAGGCTGCCAACCTATTTAATTAAAAAAGCTATTCTTTTTTTAAAACATCATCGACCAGCAGCAACACAAAAAGAAAGAGGCGACCTAGGGTTAGATTTTCTACAGATTTCAATTTCAAGATCATCAAGATCTTGGTCCAGGTATGTGATTTCTTCCTCCTCCTCCTCCTCCTCCTCCTCCTCCTCCTCCTTTTTCTTTTTCTTTTACTTTTGCTTTCACTGTTTCAGCGTCCAAATAGCAGTGAAATGCTGGCGAATTTTTTTTTCCCTTTAGTTCTTCTTTCTCATTCTTCTCCTCTTCTTCTTTAGAAGAATAGGATGCTCATTTTGTGCTTTAATTGATGCTACTCTTTAGTTTTTATATTGAAGTATTGAACATTTGCTTACAGTTACATGTGTTGTCTATGCAGTATTTATTTTAATTTTTTTTTTAAATTCCACTTCACTTCAAAAAAGTGAGCGCTTCGCTTCTCGCTTTAAGCAAAAAGGGGCTTTGCGCTTTTCCTCGCTTCACACTCTTCACAACGCTGGTTGTACGTTAGCGCATCCAAATACAGGAGTACCATATACCCATATGCCTCTACTTTACAAAAAAAAAAGAAAAACAATAAAGGATCTCACAATTTTAACATCTTAAAAACAAATATTGGTTGGATTGCTTCAATAATAGAAGTTAGCAGAGGATAACATTTAACAGACTGTCTCTCTTCACAAACAATCAATCATGGGAACTGACCAGGATCATCATTGCTGATTGCCTGCTCCTTACTGTTGTCATAGATGCTCCATAAGACTGTTTATTTCCTTTCGCTTTCATGGAAGGCACCAAATGTACCCGAGCCACACTACAATCAACAATTAAGAAAAACAATAGACTGAGGAAAGTTGTCATGATGTCACCAATATTGATAATGGACAAGCTTGTGGGACCACTTTGCAAAGGAATGATTTTAGTTTCTCCGAGATAAGGTGAGGCATAAGTTACAAAACGGCATAAATATCACTCATCAGAGAGAGAGATATTATCCTGAGCAAGACGAAAGACTCCTCAGGGAGGACCTGTAAACTGCATCGAGTAGCAGTTCCTTTGACACAAAAAGACACTTTAAACTACTAGCTACCAATTACACATTTGATACAAAACTTGGTAACTTAAAGTTCGAGCAATTGTTACTAAGTTCAAATGAGTCAAAACTACCATAATTGATCAGCATACATAGCTAAACTGTCCCAGAAGAAATTAAGTGACAACTATATGAGTTCATGCACTCAGGACACACGAAGCTTTTTTTAGACTTGAGGTTCAAAGAGAAACCTGCAATACTGGACAGTGGACAAATTCCAAAACCTCATCACGTAATTGTACAAACTAACGAACCAAGATACACTGCCATCTATGGTTGTCAGTGCTGAATTACAGAGCATGGAATATAGCCCCTTGATGCTTACGTGGGTAGTCACGAGAGAAGACAGTAAGCTAGCCTTTGAAGGAGTAGAATATTCTTTTGTACGAATGAGAACTAGTCTTTATCACCCTCGAAAATCTTAATGCACTCATGAGGTTACAGTTAGTAGATAATTCCGCCACTTTTGCAGAGAACCATATTCTGGTGTACGTTTTCTGCCTTTTGTATTTAACTTGTATACCTAGAGATCTACAATTATTATCTTACCAAAAATATATATAGTGGTCATGCGATTCTGCCTGTGAGGTTTCTCAAATTGTTGGTCCCAAACCTAGATAAAGAAGGATTGCAGTATATTGACGGTCGGTGTAAAACTAGTTAATTTCGCTTGGGATTAAGGTGTAGCGTAATCGTATGATGCACTCAACGGAACTGCTGAATCTCAAAAACAGAAAACTAAACCTAAACGGATACTAACAAAACAAGAGATATTTCAAAATTGAACGTGGACAAAAACAATTATACCTGTAAGAGATGATATTAACGTCAAAACTAGTTAACAGAGAAATGTAAGACGAAAATATAAAAGAAAACCAAAGCTAAGACTCATAAATACCTTATCGACTTGCTTAAAAGATCTTTTGCCATATCAAGCTCAGCCCTTGCTTGATAAACATTACTTTTCTGGAGCTTGTTAGAGTCGAGCATTTTCACTCTTGCAATATGTAGGAAATTCGCAGCAATCTATTAATGAGGAAGGATAAGGGAAATTACATAGAATTCATAGTATTAAATCAACAGATAATATTACATGAGGAAGGATAAGGGAAATTACATAGAATTCATAGAATTAAATCAACAGATAATATTACCATCCTGAATTGCTAGTATATGTTGAGAATTTAGAGGGAAAACCTGAATATGGTCTTCAGGGAGTAAAGCTCTTCGGGCATCAAGACACCTGCTCAAACAATTATATCATGTCCTGCTTTATCAGTCTTAAAAGCATACACCTTACTCGGTAACTAATTAGGGTACATGATTCACCGTTCTAAAAGCTCTTGAGCTTCTTTCAAGTTTCCTAGCGACTGAAGGGTCAAGGCCAGGCGTTCAGCTGCAACTACAGTCTCTAAAGAATTCCAACCCTGTAGATATGAGTAACAAGTGAGAAAATGACTATGGATATAGAGTAACAAGGTTTGGAAACATAGAATAATTTCAGAAGAAAAAAAAACAAAAATTATCCATTAGAGTTCAATGATTTTTGTCCAACTGAACTGTAGAGGCTTTAAAAGGAAATAAACACCATATATAACCAGAATCTTGCTGGAGATCCTTTTATTTCAATTTCGTAGCATAAGCATCTTCAGACAAGAAAATTTGGAGGTAAGGTTTGGCACGAGGTAAAATTTCTTCATCAAAGTCACAGTTTTGCCCTTAAGAGAAATTAAATCAGAAAGCATTAGAATATTCTTGCATTGTGAACACACTATTTTACCAAGCAAAAGGAATTTTGCTAGCTTAAGCAGCTCTGTCATATTGCTGGAAACTGAAAACTAGTGCTCTGCTTTTCCGGTAATGCTTTTCCATGGAGACACTAGCAAATGATATTGCAATGCAGGCCAGGCACCATACTACTGTCAGCCCCAAAATAACCATTCCCCCCCTTTTGCATTCGCTACGCTCTTGAATCAAAGATTTAAATTATTCATGTTTCATCCATTTTTCATAAATTTGAATTACATTTAGGAAACCCTACAGAAATGTCCTTGCTTTGCCTGTTACCTTAGTCACAAAGTTATGTTTAGACTGCTGCACTATCACACTGGAGCTGTAATTTCATTCGGATGTTGCAGAAAGCAATAAAATAGAAAAAACTGGACGGTTTCTCTTCTCTTTATCTTTTTCCTTTTTTGGTCATTGAACAGTTAAGAAAGGGGAACTTTGGAGCAACAACAAGGTTGTCTCTGTGTGATCTATAAGTCACACGTTCGAGCCATAGAAGCAGACACTAATGCTTGCATTAATGCTGTCTACATCACACCCTTGGGCGCGGCCCCTCCCCAGGCGTCGCGTGAATGCGGAATACTTTGTGCATCGGTCTACACTTTTTAACAGTTTAGAAAGAGATCTAAGGTAGATCTTGTTTTCCCATTGAAACCAGAAGGGAATCAAGCTTTTAAAATTGGAACACTCAATACTGAATAAAAGAAAATTGAAATTCTGATTCACAATTTTAAAATCTACAAAAACAAAGTTAAATCAGTATTATGCATGTTAAACTACTAATCTAACAATGAAGATGTCAGCAATTCAAAAACAGATAAAACGAACTGGAAGTATAACTTCAGATAATCATTTCTAGAACAGAAAGAAACAATAAAAATTATCCCAGGAAAAAAAGAGAGGTTGGCAGACCTTTGCTAATTCCATAATATGCAGGATCCTTCTCAGCACGTTCTCAGCCTCCTCGTTTCGGTCAGATTTAATATATATCTATAAAGGAGAGTAGATTGTAAGCTAACTTTATCAAGTAATTCAGATTTTTGTGACATACAAAAGCAGATAGATCTGGTAGAATTACTTATGTTGATTTGTGCAGTAGCTCAATACTTTCAGTATACTAAGACATGGTATGCTTATAGGTCAAGGACGAAAAAAGAGATATCAGCAGCCTAAAAGAAAAGAACCATACGCAGATGCATTCAAGACTTCAAAGAAAATAAAATAAAAGGACTTAGAAACCCCAATTACAGCAAACCAATCTTTTGCAATGTGTTTCCCCTTATGACAGATTTCATTTCTAGGAACTTCCTTAGTGTACATGTACATGTACCATGCTTTTTCTATGATCCACTAAGATGCAAGTTGTTGAATTAATACGTAAAGAATGTTCACCGGTGTCATATGACATTAATTAAACAGATCAACAGTTATTCATATTGCAGAGCTAGTTAAGACCAGAGTTATTACCCAGATATCGAAACTATCATAGGCTAATGAATCAATTAGCTATGCAAAAGCTTGGAATGTACCTTGGAAAATATCTAGCTTATAAAACCAGGTCATTTTGCTCTTTCTATGCTTGAACAAGTCTTTTCCAAGACAAACACATGCATAGCTGTTAGGAGGACATATTCAGATAGCAGCATTTAATTAATCTTCTGCAGTATCCTTTTGTTGGGTAACACAAAGTTTAAGTCTCAATCACACCGAATTGACCCAAAACTTTTTCAGGTAAAAGAAATAGTGTTCTGTTCAACTTTAAGCTAGATCAACTGTACCCAGAGAGAGTAACCTCAATGGTTTTTACTCTATACACAATCAACATTCGCATAACCTTGAAACAAATGCAGAAAAGCCTGGAAGCACAACCTCAGCTAGCTGTCGCAGCCTCTTGGTACATATCATCGATTCACCTTGACCTCCATCCTACAATGGTAAACAAAATTGTAAGAACAGAAACACAGATCAATTATAGAATACCCACAATCAGCATGTGTAACAAACTTAGGGACCTCCAAAATCCGAATAGAATCGCGAACCAGAGCCTCTGAATCCATGTATTTTCCCTGAAGATACAGCACCTGGAAGTGGAGTGAGATTCTCTTGTCAGTCAAAGTTATTAAAGACTACACAAGAGAAGACTGCCCACCAGCAGAAGCGGTTTCAATTTTTGGAAGAGGCACTAGAAACTATATGCACCATATTTTCAAAATTTAGTTTTGCCTACATTTCAATTTTGCCAAAAGCCTATAAATGTAGATGCTAACTACTAAACAACTAGGGTGACCAAAAAGGAAAAGCTACCAAAAATATTAAGTGAAAGAGAAGAAGCATAAAACATATACACAGGAAAAAACTGAACCATTAAACATAAAATATACAAGCCAAAGAGCTTTATATACAAATTAGATCTTAACAACAATTTGAAATTGAAGATAAAACAAAACTTGAATGAGTGAAATGCATATAGTTGCAGGAGAAGAAAAGGATAGATTAGAAATATTGCATCTATGGCAATGGAAACAATAAGAGGCAGAAGCTGTAATGGAGATCTCTTACTTCAAAGTTTGACATGTCAGCTTGGCTAAGGGCATTCATTTGGTAGCCATTTTTTCCCTTGTCATGTTGACAAGATATCCCACAACTTTTAGCCTCAGAGCTTAAAATTTAAAGCAAGTAGTAACAACAAAAATCTGCCATTTTTTCTTCTCCTTCCTACTTTACCTCTTGAGGTAGTATTTAGTAACAGTGGAAAAGTTAAGACAGAAAAGAGGGACGAAAATTGTAACAAACTCAACCACCTTAATTTTAAATCATAGTATAAAGGAAGAATATCTGAGGGAAACAAAAAACTTGAAATTTAGAACTGAGGAATTCACTTGGACAGAACATCTGAAAAAAGTTCGTTTAGAAATGTTATAGGGTTATTAATATTTGTTTTTCTAAAATTTTAAGAACTTAACTATATAAATTATAATCATCACTTGTATAACCAAATATGATATTAAGAATTAAACTATAATTAACGTATAACAAATATACATGTCTTTAAAATTACTACGATGGGTAATTATTAGGCTATACAATCAGAGGTGGACCTATGTATAGTATTGAGGAGTCACCGGACCCCATAAACTTTGGCAGAAATTTTGTATATGTATATGTACCTTGAAAATGAGATTTTAAATAACTTGGCACTAAAAGCCTTTAGGGGGGCACTAATTGAGCAAAATGTGATGCCCCGTCACGTTAAAATTCTAGGTCCGCCTCTATGTATAATTGCTACCGTGTGTTTTTGTTTTAAGAGGAGATATCTTTATTTTATTGATTTTATATCAAAACAGATAGAATGCATTATTCCAGCCATTGTGAAATAAACCCAAATCCTAACAGGAGATAGAGAGAAAGATAATAAGTAATTAAGTCAATGAACTAAATTGTGTATCCCTCTCATTAATTGTTTATTAGCTACTGGGTAGCTCTCTATCTGATAATCCACTTGTTTACTTGGGATTGTAACGGCGCCCTATTCTCCATATTTGGGTTGACCTCCATTTTAGACTGGTTACAAGATGTTTGTAATCAATACAAAAGAATTGGCCTGTTCTGCCCCCGTCTTGGGGCATCTAACAGGGGATAAACTTTTCTACCAACCATAAGGATTATATGAACATGAAGTGGAGCAGAAACTATGGTATTACTGTTCCCAGATGATACATGGTGTCAGCATAGTCCGGATGAGCCTCCCCTAAGACACGCCTCTTAATCTACAAGTTTAAATGGTGAAAGAAAAACATATTTAGAAACTTAATAGCAACAGCTGAAGTAATCACAGCGCAAGTCGTGGTAATAACAACATACCTTTAAAGCACGCTGCCATGTTAATAATATGAACGAAAAAGAAAAGAAAATGATATCAGTAATTGATACACATCAGTAATTGTTACACAAGAGCAAGAGCAGTTGAAAATCATGAAGGAAAAAGAAAAGGCAATTGTCAAATAAAAGCTACACTTCAGATTAAAACCGACAATCATTCCTCAAGCATGACAAGAGACCGAAGGTGAACGCAACATTTTATCACTCAAGCATGTCAAGAGACCGAAGGTGAAGGCAACATTTTATCACTCCCACCATCCAAATTAAATATATACTGTTGTATACCAAAATTATATCCACTGAGTTGAAAAGGGAAGGTTCAACCATATGCTTAGCGGAAAGCTGCATAAGCACTACTCTTCCACTTCTCAATAAACCTTTCTCTTATTTCGATTATGAAGAACCGAAAAAGTATTCAACAGCCCAAAAATGTTCCCTTCACATTGGCAATCCAAATTTTCAACTCTTAACTTAATATTTGTGCCAGGTCAAAGAGTACATTCAATATGTGATAAAGGTATGCCCAACTTAAGTATGGTTTGATAGGGTTAATCAATTTCAACTATTTTCAACTTGAATGAAACTTGCGCTCCATGCTCAAGTCAAGCATTAGAAGCATTTAACTTAGAGTAGGAGTGTTTCCAATGCTAATTCTTCAGTTTAAGGTGACGTGACATTAAATAAGTCATTCTTGAATAGTCAAATCACATACACACAAAAAAAAATCATGTGCACAGGATATCATAGCAAGAAGGTGGTATAACAAAGAAAATCTAGATACGTTAATGTGGCCCCAAAAAAAAGGTCAGATGACGGCATGCTTGGATCCAATTCAAGTCCTTCAACAAATAATACATTATACAATGGATGTGATTTAAAAAGCAATCGCTTCGTCACTTTAAGCGAGAAGCGACGCGAAGCGAAGCTACAGGCCTTCGCTTTTTTGAAGCAGAGGCGACTCGACCAGCAGAAGCGATCGCTTCAGGTGTTGAAGCGAGACGGGATGCAGAAGCGAGAAGCGCAAAAGCGATCGCTTTAATAAACAGGGGTCAATTTTTTTTTAAAGAAAAAAGATTGGTTCTTTTTTTAATTATACAAAACATAGACCCCAAAGTGAACTGAAGACATTTCTTCTCTTCTTCCCTTCCATCGACCACACTGCTCTTTCTAGGGTTCCGTCCAGCAGCCTCCGATTAAGGTAATTTCTTCTTTTTTTCTTGTTTCTTCTTTCTTCTTCTTGTTATCCATTTTTCTTCTCCTTTTTTCTCTTTCTTTCTTCTCCTTCCCGTGCGTCTGCTAATTTTTAGGGCAGGCGCATTTTTTTCTTCTTCTTTTTTTCCTTTTATTCTTCTTATTTAGCCTTTATTTATCAATTTTATGTGTATTTCAGTTTATAAAGTTAATATATATATTCAGTTAATTTCATTATGTTTTTTTCTTCTTCTTTTTTCCCTTTTATTCTTCTTATTTTATTTATTAATTTTTATGTGTATTGCAGTTTATAAAGTTAATTATATCTATTATATATATATAAAATATATTTTCAGTTTATTTCATTATATTTGTTTTTCTTGTATCTTAATAGGTTTTAAAAATGCCTCAAAGTTCGAAAGAGAAAGACCCGGCTTGGCGCTATGGAGATAAAGTTAATGAGAAGAATAGTACAAATGTTATACACAAGTTTTACATTATGTTTTTTAAGAATTGCGCTTCACTTCACTTCAATGAAGCGCGCGCTTCGCTTCGCTTTTGAAGCGAAGGAAGCTCCATTCGCATTTTTGCGTTTCTCACTCTCAAAAACTCTGCAATGGATTTTTGGGATGGAACAACAACAACAACAACAACCCAGTATAATCCCACATAGTGGGGTCTGGGGAGGGTAGTGTGTACGCAGACCTTACCCCTACCCTGGGGTAGAGAGGCTGTTCCCAAATAGACCCCCGGCATCCTTCCCTCCAAGAACTTCCCACCTTGCTCTTGGGGAGAAACCTCTCGGTTGGAAGTGAGGGTTGAGCAGTTGAGCAGATAAAATCCACAACTTTTAAGCAAACCCATCCAGTGGCTATGGATAATAAACTACCGGAAAGATATACACCAGCTTAAGAAATAATACAACAATGTCATGAACATGAATTTAATGACATAAAGTTTTATGAATGAGAATAGCAAAAGAAAGTAAGTGTCTGAAAATGTTTGTCCATTTACCTCATAGACACCACGAGCTTGTTCCAGTTTTCTTTGCATAAGATAGAATTGTCCTAGATTGTGAAGGGCTGCCCCAACTCTACAACACAAAAGAAAGCATATAAGGGGAAGTGATACACAAGTTTCGAGCGAGAAATCAAAGATGCAGATAGATGGATTAACAAAGTAACTCTCACTCTATACTAAATTCGTGGCCTTGGAGATTAACTATGATATATCTTCCAACAAGACTTGTACAGAGGCAATGCATTTCCTAACCAGCACCATGATACTGACAAGAGTAGATCGATCATTATGCAACTGATGGAGCATGTTGTTTCATATGGAATGCTGAAGACATTCTACATATGGGTCGTCTTATAGACCTCTCATAGTACGGTTCACCCTGAGTTTCACAAATATTCCTCCAATTTTCTTACTTCGTAAGCCTTCTATTCTTTAATTACCATTTCTTACCCATGGGACCATGAAAACTTTACAAATTAGGATGAAAATAAGAATCATGTACAAGCTGTTCACATTGGACAGGGAAGATATCAGGCTCTCATATTAGTTGATGATGACGTGCTAAATTTATCAACCAAATCTAACTCTCTGAATTCCTGTCTGAATTCAAGTACCAACATATCTAAATAATAGATCCTAAATTTATTTCATTTTTGTGTGGCATATTAAATGTCAACAATTTTCCCTGTCCTTGGTCTATCCTCTTGTTCTCTCGTACACCATCAGCTTTAAGCATGGTTTGAATCGCTATGCCAAAAACTCTTCCATTTACTACTGATCTCCTCTTGTTCTCTTGTACACCGTTTCAGCATTCCTTTCCCTATACAAATGGGTGAGTAAAATGTAGAATAGCCACAAGACCGCTAATGTTACATGGGGAATAAACTTCAGAACTCGAAATCCTGACTGTTATATAAATGTTTAATAAGGATGTGAAGTTAAAATTAGAAAAAATTAGAAATGATCACATCCAAAGAGAGTGCAAGTAGCATGAATTGAGGATAAATTAAGAGGTAACATGAGATGGTTTGGCCATGTCCTAAGTAGACCTACAGATTAATCATTCAGAGGTGTGACAGTATGATGATTAAAGGTGATAAAAAGAGACGAGGTACGCGTAACCTCACACGGAGAAAAGAAGTTTTGAAAGACCTATAAACTCTCAGAATCAATTTGGACTTACTAAGAAGAAAACACAGTGAAGCAATAGGAGTAAACAAGTGCTGGGCAGGATAATTGTGAAATCTAGAGAACTCCTTATTTGTCTAAAAAGACAAATAATTTAGTATTGAATGAAATGGACTTTAATAGAGCAAAATTTTCCACAGAAAATTCATATAACTGACCCAATACTTCAGGAGGCTTAGTTCATTGATTCACTGATTGAATATAAAATAATTGGAGACTAGCATGCAATAATTCTTTCGTATGGAAAACCATGGAAGTAGTCGGATCTGCTGATGGTTTGACCTTTTTGCAAACGTTGAAGATTCAGCATGCTTCTTTCTATGCTTTTCTTTGACTCAACCTGAGTGCCAGACTCCGACACAGCTGACCTCACTTTGGGCAGTATAAGAGTAGCAAAGTTTATACATAAGATAGCACACATATGAATGCCCCACAACCAGGTGTCTCCACAATAATATCTTATTCAAGAAAAGTCATCTCAACACCTACCGTACATCATCTTGTCCAAATGATTCCTCGAGTATACTGATTGCTTCCAAGTACATAGGTTCTGCTTTATTAAACTCCTTTCTGACTCTATACAGCTCTGCCTGTCACAAAAAACAACACCAATAACCTTTCTAAATAGACTAATCAGCCAAAAGAAAAATGAGTTTCATGCAAAATGGTTACTTATAATTAGAAGTACTCACTCCATTCTTCATGTGGCATATTTTTAATAAAACAAATCCAAAGTAATGGTCATTTCATACACTGGTGATTACTACATTGTTATTGGATTCATCTTAAGGTTCAATGTAATACAATCTAAAAAATGTAGTCTTAATAAGAAATGAGAATCAGCACGTCTCCAAGAATCTAATTTTCGTAGAGTATGTGCATTCTTCACCAACTTCCTTGGCATGTACAAAATTAAATGGTCACTCCCAAATAACAAACATGCAAAAATGCAACTTGAAGACTATCACTTTCCAAATTACCAGTACTTGATGATTCAAAAATACCTAGCAGTCATAGCATTAGCAATAATTTTGAAATATAATGTTAAAAGCATCAGGTTTTTTTCTTTGATAAGGTAAATAATTTTATTAATAGCCTGAATAAGTTTTAAGAGCATGAAGGACAAAAAGCATCTTATAGTGGACCTACGAGATTGTTGTATGCAGATGCAACATGTGGATCCCTATCTCCAAAACCTTGTTTAGCTTCTTGCAGTGCAGACAGGAACAGTTTTTCAGCTTCCTCAAGTTTTCCCTGGTTGAATAGAATTACTACTGCAAGTTCAGAGAGTATGAACACCAAATTGAAATGAAAAGAAAAATACAAAGTATCAGTGGTAACATAGGAGGCTTGCATGCCTGTAAAAATAAATCCCTTCCGCTGTCTGTAAAAACTCTCCATTTGGATGTGTGTATATTAGATATCACAGACCCATCCTCAATTTTGCGCAGGTCGCTTATTTCAGCATCAATTCCAGTAATTGCTGGAGGAGAAACATCTTCTGCCAAGGCTGGAGTGACATTTACTCCAAGGATAAAAGCTGCAATAGGAGAAAACAGTTAATGCTTTATATAATAGATTTGTCGGCAATTTACATTGTACATGGCTTCAATAACGAAATTTCTGAAAACAACAATTTGAAAGAGATAGATCGTGAAAGCACCGAAAAATCTCCATGCAAATGTATCTTGTGTCAAAAGTAAATATTCTTTTCTGCTATATAAGAACAGCACTCACCTAGATCAGAACTTGAAGGGAAAATAAGAAGCATTAACAACTGCAGAACTGGCATATACTGATAACTCAAACCAACTCGATATCACTAATAAACACTTCAAATCACACATTTGTGAACAAAATACACTAAAGAAACAGCTAAAGACCCAAAAGTATCAAAAAGAAAAGGTCAAGAGCAAAGAACTAGGAAACATCATTCAAGCAGATACGCCCAACAGACATATGCATATACCAAATACTTGAATAATAGTGTCTACATATGAGGATTCTTACTTTAAGATGTTAATTTTAGAATGTTGAGTCAAAATGAAGAAATCAATGGCCAACAAGGTGAGGCCGTCATACATGGAAAGGAAAGAAAACAACAGGAAATTCTGCAGTAGAACACACATTCTCAAAAACAAAACAAAAAACTCTGAAACTCTCTTCCATCCTCAACTCTATCTCAACATATTTAAGAAGAATGTGGAAACGGGCTTCGCTCATTCAATTTAAATTGATAACTTGTATAAATTGAAAACAAACAAGAAACTGATCTCTTTCATCTCTACAATCTTAATCTTCATAGATTATGCAGAATATGATAATTTAACATGGTATTTGAACAGGCAATACCTTAATTTCAGTTTATTGCTACAGGTAGACTTAACTAACATTGAAGATGGGAAAATACTCCCTTTTCTTCTCCCACCTCCCAACCCAACCTAACACCTTAAATTTGTGAAATATCTACAAGTACCCTAAATTCCAAAAACTTTCATCCCCCGCCCAAAGTGAAAACTAAGGTTGGTACTATGAGAAGTTCTAAATGCATCATTTGTAATCCAAGTAAAGCAGACAGTATTTCTTTAATAGCAAGCTCTAATTTATGTATGTATAGATGCTTGCCAAAGTAATGAAAAATAAGGAGACGGGCAATCAGATGAGAATTTTTTTGTCTTTCACTAACCAATAGTCCAGTACCAAATAGGTAACATAACCATGAACTTTGGGTTAAAAAAAAAAAACAAATACTGTAACTTTGTTTGCTTATTAGCAACTCAATATGGTTACTTATCGCTTTAAGAAATGCACTAAACTGCAGATCAAGGTTCCCATTCATGAACTTATATACCTTGAAGCACTTACCCATTTGTTTTAACTTTTATTTTAAGTGATCTTAGTACAAGTTGTGCTCACGTCATTGATAACTTTTTCTAAAGAAAAAATTAACACCTAATAGAATGATTCCTGCTTTCTTCCCAAGAGAAAGACAAAAGGGAGAAAGTACTATAGAGGGTGGAGATAAAACCGGGTACGACATCATGCCTACATATATAGAATGTCAGGACATATGGATCTCTAAAATGATGATATATAGAGGAAGATGTTTTCTTTTACAATAGAAATGCTTTTTTCCTGGAGTCGAAAAAACAATTACAATAAAAATGAATGTTTCTTGCATATTGAAATGTATGGTCTATCATGTTTGAGTCAAGAAAGAGTTAAAAGATCTATAGGACTGCACTGCAATATTGCCTCAGCGAAAATGTTGGATGAATATAGACTAGCAACATATTTTTTTGATTTTGTAGACTAGCAACATATTGGTAATGGATATAGCTTATATGTATTGTTCAGTAAATATTATATATACTACAAGCTAAAACATAGACATACGGCATCAACAAATAAATGGAAAAAGTTTAAAACAACAATTTAACTTTCGGATTACCCCATAAGAGTAGTAAATACCAGCTTGTCCAAAAAGAAAAATCCATTGAAATGAGTCTGAAAAGTACCCTCCAGAACCAAGCTGACTTGAAAATCCACATCTTCCTGCCCAAAAGAAATCAATCAATCATTTTAACTATACCTCAACGAACTACACCTCAATACCACACATTAATCATACAGTTTAATATCTATTATACATATAAAAATGACACCATATATTAGAAAATTAGGATTCTTATAACCTGGGACAGACAAGAGTACCTTGTTCTACAATGTAAAAATTCCCAAAATTGTGATAATTGAACATAATTTAATACGAAAGAAATCAATATTTATCCTAATGAATAGTAAATTCAAAAATTTACCAGCATTAGATAGTAAAATTTGGGAATTTCGTTGAATTGGAGTAGCAGGAAGTAATTGAGGTGAAAAACGGAAACTTCTGAGCAAATTAGCAGATGCTTTTCGGAGAAACATCATTTGATTAAATCCGAAATTGAACTACATGAATTTGAAAATTAAAGAAAAACTATGAAGTTATTGTTAGGTTTAAATTTACTAAACCCATAAACCCTTTGAAGGAGACGAGTCGGTTGGAGTGTGGCTAGCCCCTCTCCTTAACCCAAGTTAAGTGCAGCCTACAAAAATATCACGTGGGATAATAGAGGTTACTAATTATTTATTTAGTTTATAATTAGTTATTAGTTATTTATTATTGAATTTAAATACATATAAAAAATAAAAATAATAAAATACAATAAAAGACTACCATATATATTAATTGATTACTTTATTTGTATTAATAAATATAGATATTTTGTAATTAAATATAAGATATCTTATAATTAAATATAAGATATATACTCATTCAAATTGGGTGAGAGTAGTTTCAAGTTTGAATTTTTAAATTATTTTAAAATAAAAAGCAAAAAAACTACCTATAAAAAAATGAAAAAAAAAGAGAAGAAAACTACCTATTCAAATCGGTAAGTATTTTCAAGTTGAAGTTTTATAATAATTTTAAAATAAAAATAAAATTCAAAAAATAATGAATTACCAATTCAAATTGGGGAATAGTTTTAAATTGGAGTTTTAAAATTATGTGAAAATAAGAAAAATGAAAAATCTATTTATATATAATATACATATAAAAAATAAAAATAATAAAATAAAATAAAAAACTACCATATATAATAATTTTAAATTTAATAAATATAGATATCTTATAATTAAATATAATAAATAAAATTACGAAAAATAAATATATAAAAAATAACTACCCATTCAAATTGGGTGGGAGTAGTTTCAAGTTTGAGTTTTTAAATTATTTTAAAATAAAAAGCAACAAAAAAATTAATATAATAGGAGAGTCAAAGAATCTATATTTATTTATATATAATAGGAGAGGCAAAGAAATGTTATAATGACAAATGTCATAATTTCTATTAATAATATAATTATACTAAATATTGAATAATATAATAAATTAAAATACATAACGAAAAAATTATTTGATAACTATATAATTCCATTTAATTTAATGAAAATTTTATTTATTAAAATTTGGACAATATCTATTCTATTTATATGTAATAGGATAATCAAATAATTGTGATAATTCCAAATGTAACATCGAAAAATTAACAAAATGATAAATATTTTTTTAATATTGACCGCGCATCGCGCGGTACGACTACTAGTTTTATTAAAACGTAGTAAAACTTAGGTCTTTTTTTTTTTAAGATTAACACGTTACGTACGTGCATACATGTGTGAATATGAAGATATATATTAACATTAAGATATTTGAATTTGAATACACATATGAATATATTAAGATTAAGATAAATATTAAATAATTAAGACTGTTTGATTTTTAACGCCTAAATATATAAAATTTATCTTCATTTGAAAATTAATAAACATAAAATTCAAATTAATACTAAATAATCTAATATTCTATCAATAATATATTTTTTTTTTTTTAAAATATGATAGTTGTTGGTGGTGATGACTAACGGGTGAATGCCGACTAGAGATAGTAGTTGGTGGTAGTTTTGGTTGATGATGGCGATTCATGCTAGTACCTAGTAATGATTGGTAGTGATGACGATTATTATTTATGATGGTGGTGGTGGGAGGTGATAGTTAATAATGGCGGATGGTGGTAGTAGTTGTGCCTGAGGAAGGTAGCAGGTGGGTGGTGGTAGGTTATAATGATGGGCAGTGCTGACTGTGGTTGTTGATGGTGATGGGGTGGTTAGTTGAGGTGGATGTGTGTTGATTGTGGGTGAGAATGATGGTAGTCGGAGTGATGGGGATAGTGGATGGTGATGGTCGATAATGGTGGCGGCTATGATTGAGGATGATGGTAGAGTGATGTTGGTGGTAGAGATGGTAGTGGTGGGGGTGGTTGAGTATGGTGGTGGCAGCGGCATGGTGGTAGTTGATAAAGGTAGGCGGTGGCAGCAGTTAATAATAAATATGTTATAGCATCTTAATGAAATTAAGTATGTGTTATAGATCTTAATCATACAGACCTATTAAGACACATTAAGTGGTTGTGAAGCTAAAAGAACAAACACGTTTAATGATTAAGATGTGAATAATTAAGATTCAGACTTTAAAAATAAACGCACTTAATGTATAAGATCTGAATGATCAAGATTCAGACCTCCATCAAGTGCAAACAAATGAGGCCTTACACAAATGTCTCAAATAAATCTCAATTTACCAATAATCATAGACTTACCAAAATTAGTCAACAAAAATTAAAAAACCAAATAATAGGATCTTTCTCTAAAAGAATCACATACAAAAATTACCTTCCATATTTTTAAGAATAGTTTCTTTAAGTTGCTTTTAAATAATTCTCATAAGTCATATGCACAAGTGGTATGTTATGCACTCATGTCCAGTAGTGTTCCAGTTGAAATGTCAAATATCACGTTTAGAAATAATGCTATTTACCACCTATGAAGGAATAGTAAATGTTTCCGGGGAAAAAGGTCAGATTTGTCCCTTTACTTTAATAAAATATTCACGTTTATACTTAGATCTACTATCGGTCCAAATACATCCCTACCGTTAAGAAAGTAGATAAAAATATCCCCAACCCTAATGGTTGTCCACAGTAGCAAGGGACCACCTCAATAAAAAAATAGAAAAGGCTAGATTTATCCCTCTACTTTAGTAAAATATTCACGTTTATACCTAGTTCTACTATCTGTCCAAAAATACCACATAATTAACTCCAACTCTTTAGTAATTAACCAATCTACCGAAAATCTTTCTTCTCCTCTCTTTTTATTTCTTTAGTAATTTCATATTCTTTTTTTTGCCAGATTTCTCATACTTATTGTAAAACTTGTTTCATTATCATGGTCAGCAAGGCAATTTATTTCCCATATTTTGGTTAGATAAAAAGGAAGATTTTTATTTACTTTTGTAAACAGGAGGAAAATAGCTGCACTCTGGGATGAATTTATTTTACAATTTTCTTTCTTGTTGAAATGAAATTACAAAATGGAAAGTAACTGAACTCCTTGCGTTCCCTTGTTTTCCACCATATTAACGTTCTTTGATTGCCGCCATGATTAAAGTTTTTCGTCTGTTACATGATACAGAAATTTTAAACATATGAGAAACTAAATAATTCAGATTCAACTAAGTGTATCATTTTGACTCTTTGGAGTACGAATGTCAGCAAATAATATTGGATCATTTTTCTATTATATAGAAGAGCCAAATGTGGTCGACCAAGGGAAAATTTGATATTTTACACAATTATAAAAATATTTTCCTATACTTATTCTTTCAATACTCGCTCGACACTTCTCTCAACACAATTCTAGGACAATCAGTTCTTTTATCTCTTTTGTTTCAACTTCCAACAATGGAAAAACATCACATTTTCAAGAACAACTTTTTGAGTTTTATCTTAATTTTGCCCAAATTTCTTCCGGTTCTCTTCACCTCTGAATTTCACATGTGAAAATCATAGCTTGATGTCCTTCTTATTCTATCTCCAATTTCACGACTGATGTAAAGGCTTTTCGATTGTAATTTCTAATTTTACGGGTGATCTAAATATTTTTCAATTGTCATTCTCACATAAGTGCAATCCTTTTTTTAGTAGCTGCAAATTTATTCTTCAAAAGCAACACATATTATGTGCCCCTCCCTCGGTTAGCGTCACCTTTTTAGCCGTTGATTTTCCGTTAATTTTTCTGCTTTGTTCATCTTATTATTTCGGTTGTAATTATTTTTTATTTTTGGTGACTATC
Organism: Nicotiana glauca; assembly: GCA_026770625.1. Lineage (NCBI taxonomy): Eukaryota > Viridiplantae > Streptophyta > Magnoliopsida > Solanales > Solanaceae > Nicotiana > Nicotiana glauca. The sequence goes on from MU683554.1 coordinate 29,495, forward strand.
TGTTCTTATTACTATATTTTATATGGGTTATTTAACGGAAACAAGACTGTTTTGTAGCAGCTTAAATTGGGAAGAGATTCGTTCTCGAAAAAGACTGTCATATTCAAGGCTCTGAGTTTTCACAAGTCTTGCTTTAGTTATTTGCTTGCTGAGATGACCAAGAAGGTAAGTCATTATTTTATCATTTAGTGTAAATACTTTAGACTACAATATTTTTTATCTGGAGATTTATCTAACTGCAGTTAATGCGGTAGGTAAGGTTGATAATCCTGACTCAGAGAGAATGACTATTTATGTAAGGTTGATGATCTTGACTCAGAGAGAATGACTATTTATGATAAATGGATAATTTCCAGTAGAAGTATCAAAGTAAGCTTCGTATACTCTCTTTTTCTTCATTTCATACCTTTCATCAAACACACAGTACCATTACATAGATTTTAAGATATGGTGTATGGTGAAGAACTTTGAACTGTTCTTATTTACACATAGATTGGTCAAAGAAAGTTTGGATGTCGTTTCATTTGTTATTCTTGTTTAGTTTCTCCCATGTCATGCTATCCTCAATGTCCTCAAACTCTATTACTAACCAATGCATAGATGTGTGATTCTCCTTCGATAGTGCATTACTAAAGGTGCTTTTGTAACACTTCATTTTGTGTATCTGAAATTTAGGAGACGAGGTATAACAAATGAAAAAGCAAGATTGTTTTACATGATCTTTGCTTGGATTAAGACTTTGATTGATTTTTCTATTATATAAAATACCTCATATAGATTCTATAGATGCTAAGATTAGGTAGGCGTAGTTAGGTTACTCAACTAGAGCTAGCTACATCAGACTTCACAAATGCCTAAGTATCTAATCATCTCAGTTATATACCACATTTATTGTATTGTGACAACTTTTATTGTGATAAGGAGGTATAATTTCTTAAGAAGTGTACAATTTTTTAGTTTCTAACGAGATAACATGTCTGTGTGGTTTTTAAGGAATTTATAGCGCTGCTACACTACACTTCGTTTATTTTTTTCCTTAGCTTATTAGAGAAAGTTTAGCGCATTTGGTAGTTTAGAATTATAATAATCATGTGATTGATTTCTAATATTCTGGCTTGGATTACCTCTTTTTGATAATTACACTTTCGAGAATAAATTTTCAGGAAAATATTTTCTTCTTTTTTGAATTCCATATTTCAAAGACGAGTATATACAAATACTGTACTTCAAAATAATTAGTTAGTAATAAGGTAGTTCTATAGTAGGAGGCTAATGAACTTAAGTATTGACAAGAATATTAGATAAATTTGGCATGTATAGCTGAGAAATCGAAAAAGAATACTTTCAGGACCATTCCTTTATATATATTCTGAAATGTTTGGCTCAAGAGGAACACAATGTATTTTGAGGGGAAGGAAGAGAATATTTCGTTGCTGAAGAATAGATGCATCCATAGTTTAAAATTTTGGTGTATGCTGATACTTCTAACGCTTTTAATGTAATGTTGGAGTTTCTAGATTCCTTACAGCTTTAGAAGGAACCAATCTACATGATACTTTGGATAAAACATTCATAAGTTCACGTCTCTGGGGTGAATCAAACACGAAAGGACAAAATTACTAATTGAAAGTCCGAATTGAGCGCAGCTGAAGAAGTTCCTCAATGACATCTTCCATAGTAATAACACCGATAACTTTTTGATTGAGAGGGATCTCAGGGATTGGATTGTTTTCCAAATCCAAGAGACAGAGAGATTCCATAGGATTATATATAAATACATCTGGGAACTTCTATTCTTTTATGAAAACATGTTCTTCATGTGGGAATTTGTGAAAACACTTTTGAGAGATGAGTTCCTTTTGGATCTAACATTCCCTCTTCTTTTTTCCTGAAAAATGTATTATTCTATGGCTTTGATTATTAATTAATATTGTCATATTAGATATTCAGCCATTGCTTGTCATATATTAAAGGCACGCTTAAGCCCTGAAGCGAGGCTTAAAACATATTGAGTGCTTCGCCTCGCTTAGCAGGCAATTTAGTGTTACCATCAAGGCTATAAGACATACTTTTCCTTGCAAATGAGCGTAATTCTGAAGAGGCACACTAAGCATTTTCTTCAATTTCTTTGTCCATATATTTGGTATTCATGCTTATAGATATTAGTCTTGTACTACACATACATATTTGTTATTTTCTCCATTAGCGTTTTTTTCCATTAAAGCCCACGCTTTATTTGGTGCACTTAAAGTCTCAAAGACCTTAGAGCTTTTTTGCGCTTTTCGCTTTTGATACTGAGAGTATTTCAATAATAATAGCTTTACTTCTATAAATATATATGGCCTGCGAATAGAGCTGTCTTTTGTGGACCATCTCCTATCTCTTTGGAAAAATCTTCCTCAAATAATATGTTGATTATATTTGAAGGATTCTTATTAGGGGTTGTAAATTTCATACGCCTCCAATATGATTTGGTAGTTTTGTGGCCTTACAATGGTAGTGGCTTCACAGCGTTAATCTTTCTCTTCCTTTTGAGTTTCACAAGATCAACTGAGATATAGTGTACGTTAATCTACCTTTTTTGATTAATGTGATAACAGATAGCTGCCAAAGTTCCTCTCTTCGCTGTTAATTCTTTATGATTTGATGTACTTCTTCTATTTTTTGTGGTAAAATTCCTTTATTTGCTACTTTATCTTTATATCACCAGAATTAGCGTGAGATCCTTCTTGTTTGTGTACTCACTCCTGACAATAATGCTTGAAATGTTACCTTAGAAGAAGTCTAATGAACCATCATTTGTTGATCTGAAAATGTTAGATCATGGGTTACTCAATCTAGAAATGCTAAGATGTTTATCTAAAATTGGTGTAAAATTCTTGTGTCCTTGTTGTCGGCATAAAATATAATTTTCCTCGATATTAGTTCTTGAATATTGTTTACTTGAATAGATCTCCTTTTATATTACAGATACCTCATGCATGTTCCTAAATGGAAGTAGATGAATAACGTCATGCAAGTATTCTAAGGCCTGTTAAATAGACTCATTAGCCAATTCATACTGTTTGTTCTTGCATTTTGTGGTAAATATAGTCAACTATAAAAATTATAATATATTGTTATTCTTTGTTGTTACTACCACAGTGTGTTCAATTTTACTTTGTTCGAAAGTTGCTACGAACTATGGACAGAACAAACTAATAGATGTTTTACTTCGTAGAATATTGATGCCTTTCCTCAAGAAACTTCGCGTCTTCAAGATAAATATATGTCTCTTTGATTCTGGTTCTATTCGTTGTAATTACTGACAAAATTTTCCCATTTTTATATCGTTTGACAGTGGCAAATAGTGATGAATCAAGGGGATAAGGCGACATGCCAAACTAGCATTTTATCAAGGCTTTCATTATGAGGAGAATTTGCCGAGTATATTGCCTTTTTCTCTTTTTTTGCTATCGAATTCTTAATAATAGGATCTAATTATTTGTAATATTAAAGCTTAAAATGCAAAAATTCGTGCTTACACTCAACTGTATTTTATGCAATTGCAGTATTGGCATACTTTATATCTTAATGACATTCCAATTCGCTGAAAAATTGATCACTTCAAAATGTAAATGTTGGGCCCGTGCTAGCACGGGCTATACCATCTAGTTTAAAAAATATTTAGTTATCTAGCTTGGTAGAGAGGCTACGTGTTCACATCGTTCCCATATATTTGCCAATAAATTCATCCCTGCGTAGCACTCATTTTGTTTACAAAATTGATTTACTAGTACTTTTTTTTTATAATATTGGACTTCGAACAAAGTTTTAATGGTTTGTACCTCTACTTTAGTAAAAAAGGGAAAGGGAATCAGATGGCAGGGAAAAGAAAAAGAGAAAAAGTAATAAAATAAGAAGAATACAGAGTTAGAGTTAATTATGTGGCATTTTTGGACCGATAGTAGAACTAGGTATAAACGTGAATATTTTACTAAAATAGAGGAACAAATCTGGCCTTTTCCCTTTTTTACTGAGGTGGTCCTTTGCCACTGTGGACAACCGTTAGGGTTGAGATATTTTTATCTACTTTCTTAACGATAGGGACGTATTTGGACTCATAGTAGAACTAGATATAAACATGGATATTTTACTAAAGTAGAGGGATAAATCTGACGTTTCTATATCCCTAATCAAATATCTCCAATTTAAACCCTGAGAATAATTTTTTTAATTAGAGGTTTCGAATTTGAAGTTCGGGAATAGAGTCTTCTAGATATGTGAGAGCTTTAGTCGGGAATAGTTGTGTGAGTCTCTATGGATACGAGATGCTCGAAGCCAAAAAAATAAAAGAACTTTTTCTTTCTTGCTTTTTTTGGCACAGTCATATACTTTCCAAGGACTAATAAGAAAAAATTCATCACACTGTACCTACAAGTTCTGATCCTACAAGATTTTAGATGTTATATGACGATGACAATAACAACAACAGTCAGTTATATGTTCAATTTTCACTTCATAAGCCCCAAATTATAGAAAGAAAATATTTTATGCTTCAAATTCAAACACTACTTCTAACGAATGACATGTACTCGAACCATTACCATACGTAAACTTTGATGAAAAATATGTACATGTTTATCGTTAACCTTTATCACAACACTCATTTTTTATCTAGCTCCCGTTTGGCCATAAAATTTAGAAGCTTTTTTTCAAATTTTATTTTCAAATATATGTTTATTTACTTATTTTATTTTGAAAACAAAATCATCCAATCCCAAAAATGGCTCTACAGTAGATTTTGAAGTTTTTCATTCACAAAACTTCACGAGATTAGGAACGAGGTTATTAGGAACAAGGTAGGTGTGACCTCGGTGGAGGATAAACTGCGGTAATCGAGGCTGAGATGGTTTGGGCATGTATAGAAGAGAGCCATAGATCCCCGGTCAGCAGGTGTGAGAGGTTGACCATGACGGGTCTAAGGAAAGGCAGGGGTAGGCCAAAAAAGTATTAAGGTGAGGTAATTAGACCGGATATGTCATTGCTCCGGTTTACCGAAGACATGACCCTCCATAAGAAAAGGTGGAGGTCGAGAATTAAAGTGGAACGTTGACACGTAGTCGTTAGTCTCTTCTAGCCTGTTTGGCCAAACTTATTTTTGGCCAAAAGTATTTTTTTTTTTTTTTTGCCAAAAACGCTTGTGGCCAAAAATTGAGGTGTTTGGCCAAGCTTCTGGAAGGGAAAAAAATGTTTTTGAGGAGAAACAGAAGCAGTTTTGGAGAAGCAGAAAAAGTAGCTTCTCTCTAAAAGCACTTTTTGATAAGCATTTTTGAGAAAAATACACTTAGAAACAGTTTTTAACATCTTGGCCAAACACTAATTGCTGCTCAGAAGCGCTTTTCAAACTAATTAGCCAAACACAAACTGCTTCTCACCAAAAATACTTTTGAAAAAAGCACTTTTAAAAAAAAGTGCTTCTCAAAATAAGCTGATTTTTGTAGCTTGGCCAAACGGGCTATTAGACTTTGTCATTACAATATGTGCAATTTAATGAAAAAATATGTACAAGTTTGTTGTTAACCTATATCACAACACTCATTTTTATCTAGCTCTTGTTTGACCATAAAATATGAGAGTTTTTTTTCAAATATCTATTTTTTTACAAATTTTAATTATTTTTTGGCAAATTTTAAAAACAAAATCATCAAATTCTGAAAACAGCTCGAGTAATATTTTTGAAGTTTTCTATTCACAATATTTGAAATCATTTTAAGTAAAATGAATGTTCAAACACAATCACAACTTTCAAAAAAAAAAAAATTTTTTGTCAAATTTCAACCATTATCTATGTCCAAGCGTTGAACAAGTGAAATTGCGCAATTGACGAAAACAAGGGTAAAAAAGAAGGAAAAATACAGCAGTTGTCGCTTCTCAAAGCAGCAGTAAATGAGCAACAGAACCAACCCTTTCATAATTTGTTATTAATAAGAATAACATTGTTTTGTTTGTAACACCATTGCCAAATCATAGGCAATGAAATCAGCCTTGCTGTATGAAAATACAACTTCAACTGGAATAAAATAACAAAAGACCAGACTACCCTAACCAAAGTCACAGGCGAAGCGAAAGGGCTGTTTCATAAATCAATCCTTTTCTATTCCCAAATTGTGCAACCAGAAACAAGCAACTCAAACGAAAAGGCTTCATGGTTTCCAGATGATGGTGGTGTCCGCGATCATGGCAGTAACGACGTATGGGTCCATATTTGAAGCTGGCCTTCTGTCCTCAAAGTATCCCTTGCCCGCCTTCTCTGTGTCCCGTCCTACACGTACAGATGCACCGCGGTTTGCAACCCCCTGCACATGTCATATGAAGTTGTGTTTAAAACAAGATAAGATGTTCGATGCATTCTGCTGCAAAATAGTACGGGCTTTACAGTGTTTAATTGGACTTCCGGAAACAGCATCTCTGCCTTCTTGAAGGTAGGGGTAAGGTCGGCGTACACACTACCATTCCCAGACCGCACTTGTGGGATTACACTAGGTCTATTGTTGGTGGTGATGGTGTTTAATTGAACTTGAAGAGATTAAAAAATCTTTTAGCAAGAAAGACCCGTTCGAAATGTTTAAACAACAGAGAAAGTCCCAAGTCAATCTCAACTTCCTAACTATAATAATAGTTGAACCTCCAGAACCAAAGAAAAAAGCAGCCAAAATGAGAAATGATGAGAAAGATAAAATGTTTATATACCCATTTGAAGGTGCTGATGTTGGCTGTTTCGTGCTTTCCAGTGAGACGACGCTCATTGCCTTCACCATATGCAGCAATGTGCTCTTTGTGCTTCAGGCTAAGCTTCTCAATAGCCTTCAAAATAACTTCGTAGCCTCCATCTTCCCTCATCGACTTGGTGCTGGAAAAAAATCCAAAGTTTTAACTCATAGGAACAGATGGATATAAAGATAAAAATCGAACGAATTAAATGTTGTGCCTCTACCTGTAGTTTGTGTGAGCACCTGCACCATTCCAATCACCCTGACAATATATTCATCGTTAATACACACCTTATTCCAAACGATATCAGTTCATAGCAAGATAACTAATCCAGTCGGTGGAGACCAGATTGTATCCAACATGTTTCGACAATCAAATCAAAGAACTTGTAAGATACATAATAGAAAGCTCACCGGAATAGGCTTGGGGTCAAATGACACCACCACTCCAGCAATCTCCGTGATCCTCTGTTAAACAAAGTCAATTAGTAAATTGCATTCAAGCTCAACAAAATAGCAAAAGAATCGAATTTAAAATGGTCCAAATGGTCAATGAAAGTGTCAACAGTCAAGCTGCAATACCTCAAGAATGTAACGAGCTACCCACACTTCATCACCTGCTGAGATGCCAATAGAAGGTCCGACTTGGAATTCCCACTGCATAAGTTTAAACAAAAACACATTAAATATTTGTGAAATCATTCAGTTATGGCTAGATGGGAAAACAAGAACGCCTCTATACCTGTCCGGGCATGACTTCTCCATTGATACCACTGATGTTAATCCCAGCATAAAGACAAGCCTTGTAATGGGAGTCCACAATATCACGTCCAAAGGCCTTATCAGCTCCGGTTCCACAGTAGTATGGTCCCTAGAAGCAACAATAAATACGGTCAGATAGACAGCTAAGTTAGCTAATTCCGCATTAGTACTGTGCCTAGATGAAAGAGTAAATTAGGTAAATTCACCAAAAAAAAAAAGTATTAGGACCACAGACATTGGATCAATCAACAGAGAGAAATAAATTCTCTAGATTAAGTCAAATGAAGTGGTTTGCAGTCATAAAAGTTACACGAATCTTTGCAATTCAACCAAAGTTATCGGAAACTAATGCAAGGTAACTTATTTTCATTTCATTAAATCAGGCTTCTCAAATTCTTTGACTCTCTTTTTCCAAACATAACAGCAGAGATACAAACTTCTTTTGAAAAGAGGGAAGGAAGCGACTCCAAGAAGAAGAAAAATAGGCGTTACGTTAAGTATACTATTATGTTGCAATAAATTTTCCACTTTTAGTTTCTTCTGTTATGCCAGCAGTCTAAGAAAATGATCTATGAGAAAGATGCAGATAAGCCAAATACAAAAGAGCAATGTCTAAAAATCACAGGAAACAGAAGAAAATTGCAGCCAAATGAAGAGTATTAATAATCTACCTGAGGTCCAGGGAAGCCTCCAATAGGCCAGCCCAGAGGCCAGTTAATATCCCTTTGCAACAAGGTATATTCTTGCTCAATACCATACCTAATTAATACAAAATTTTTTCCAAACAATCAGGAAATCTTCAAAACGATATCGATACAAACAAAAAATCAGTAATTTAAAAGCTAAAGAGAATATGTCAATACCAGGGTTCCTCAGCAACAACATCAGGGTTGCTGAAGATCTTGGCAGCAGCATGCCTCTTGTTTGTCGGGATAGGCTCACCAGCAGGAGTATAGGCATCACACATCACCTTCAATACCAAAAAATAAAAAAGAATCAAACAAACGATTCACAAAAAGGATTTAACTAACATATATGGATAGTGGAATCAATGTATTGAAGGGGTGGCAGAGCTGGTAAAGTTGCTGCCATGTGACCAAGGTCACGGGTTCAAGTCGTGGAAACAGCCTCTTGCGTAAATACAAGATAACGCTACGTATAATATACCATTGTGGTCCGGGAGTGGCAGAGGCAGGATTACCGCCAAGGGGTTCAAAAAGGATTCACAAAAAGGATTTAACTAACATATATGGATAGTGTAATCAATATATTGAAGGTCTTGGCAGAACTGGTAAAGTTGCTGCCATGGGACCAAGGTCACGGGTTCAAGCCATGGAAGCAGCCTCTTGCGTAAATACAAGATAAGGCTGCGTACAATAGACCCTTGTGTTCCGGCAGCGGCAGCGGCAGAGGCAGAGGCAGGATTAACGCCAAGGGGTTCAAAAAAAAGGAAAAAATTCAAAAGGTTATGGCTAGTGGGAATAGAACTAATGACCTTACAAAGGTTTTGAATCCCCTTGACCACTAAGCTATGCTTTTGGACTGTGTCAAGAGGATTTAAAACATAATATATAGAGTTAAAAAACAAATTTTGCCTTACACAGTGTCATTTTTCGGCAAAGGGGTTCGAGTGAACACCCTTCTGCCCCCCTAAATCCGCCCTTGTGGTCAGGGACTTCCCCGAACCCCGCGCATAGCGAGAGCTTAGTGCACCGGGCAGCCCTTTTAGTATAATCAGTGTATTATGCACATCATGTTATTTCTTAGATTACTAATCTCGTTCTTTATGGGCAGTTATCTATACTTAGTCATTTAGGTGACCATAAAAATTCATTTATACTATCAATATATAGAAAAGTTAACTCTTGTCAAATTTCCAATAAAAGTCAACTGTAAAAATTTGAATACAAGAATTAATGATATGAAATAAATGTATCTGAAAACTGACCAAGATATTGTTGCCTCTTCTGAATGGATCCTTAAAGATAGCTTGTGGGCTGTATAAAAATATCAATTAAATGACAGTCAGAAAATTTTCAATTTACAAAAAAAATATTAAAAATTAGCAGATTTTACACATTAAAAATGGCTACTTACTATAAGATCACTTCACTATCTTCTCCAGGAGCTTGACCTGTGCTAGATCCATCATAGTTCCATTTGGGTAGTTTTGAAGGATCAGTAACTGGACCAGAAAGAGTCTGCAAATCAAGAAATTAAAATTTTTGAATATATATAAAAGCAAAATTCACTATTCTACCTGTGGAGCCTAGGGAGATAGTGTATACCCAGTATAATTCTACTGGTCAAAAATGAATATATATATATATATATAAAACAGCAACCCAGTATAAATCTACTGGTGGAGCCTGGGGAGACAGTGTATACGTAGAACTTAAAGTTGTTTTCGAAACTCGGAATCATTAAATTAAATCAATAAAAATAATTTATACCCTGGCCTTGCTCCTTATGTCCATGCCTGATCCACCGATCCTGATAACAAACAAAGGATACATACAAAAAAATATATATTAATATTAACATCAAAAGGTACAATTTTTATTAAAAGGAAAAGTGATAAAACAGACTTAAAAAATCAGATCATTCTCAAAAAAATATCACTCATCCAGAAAAAAAACTTTCTCTATTAGCTTTAGGAAAAAATTTCAACCTTGAAAATTGTGCATATTCCAGTGGCTTTGGAAATTCCAACAAGAAAAAAGTTTACTTTTTTACGCAGAAACTGTTTTTTTTTTACTCATAGTAGATAAAAGAAAAAAAAAGTAAGTTCTCTCATTAAAGAGCAAAACTACAAAAGAAACAAAAAAACAAAAGGGAAAAAATGGATCTAATGAAATTGACAGATTGATCAACATAAACACTAGTAACATTTCACTCAAAAAAAAAAATCCGTTCACAAATACCTGGTCGGATTCAATGTTTACTTTTTCTAAAAGATATACATTGATTATACACGGATTATTTATGGATTATATATGCTTTACACATCCGCAAGTTATTTTTAGTTGAAGAATTAGCCCAAATAACCGCAATCAATATACAATCTATGTCTACCGGCTTAAAAAAAAAGTAAACATCGAATCTAACTGGCTATTTGTGTAACAATATTTAAATTAATTGTTCAAATAAAAATTCCACTCAACACTACTCACTAAATCACAGCAAGACATCATACTCAAAATCCAGGGGAAAAAAAAACAGAAAAACTAAAACACAAGACACACTTTGAGAAATAAACACAGAAATCAATCTTAAATAGCTTTAACAATCATAAGATCCATAAAACATGCAAAAAAAACTGTTAAAAAACAGGAAAAACAAATCATGTTCATGTTTGGTGTAAAAACAGAGCAACTAAATTATTAATGCAGACAAAAAAAAAGGAAAACTAACCATATGTATTCGGCGATGATTTTCTCGGTAGAATCAGAGAGATTGAGGTTGATAAGATCTGAAAGCAGAGACATAATGAAAATAGAAGTCTAACAATTCTCTGATAAATTAAAGAGATAGAAGATAATTTTGTTGTAGAGGCAGAATAGTTTGCTCTGTTTATATAGGCGATTTTCAGGGTTGGTTGTATTAAAATACTAGGAGTACCTGATTATTCCCTATTTTTTTCTATTTTAATAAATATGATTGAAAGGGAAAAAAAATTAAACTTCATAATATAGTGTTACTCCATATCATAGGTGGAACCAGAATTTCAACCTAATAAGTTCGGAAAATTATTTCTTCTACGTTACTAAATTCTAAATTCGTAATTTGTATATTCAATAAATTTTTAAAGACAAATATAGAGTTTGGACTAAAATTTTCGAGTTTGACCGAACCCGTCCCTGCTCCATATTTAATTATAAATTTAAGTAATTAATTCTTTTAGTGTTAGAATTTTTACACCATCATATATTTTTCTTATCTTTAATTTTATTTATTATAACAGGTATATATTTGATTTTTGAAATCAAGATTTACCTTTAAGAAGGTTATTAATGAATATATTTTTAGGTGATATAATAATATAAAAATGTTATTTGCGTGAATTGTGTGTATTAGTTTAATTGTTTAATTATTGTAGACAGCTGACATTGAAAATATAAATAAATAGGACAAGTGGGTTGTTCCGAAGAGTAGGTAACTGATGAATACGAAAAAGAGAATCCAATTTCAGGATTCTATTACCCTTTTACCGGCTAATTGAAGTGCCGGTATTATTTTCTTTTTTATTTTGTTTTAACTCTCTGTTTATTTGACCAAATTGAGATCTTACAATTGTTTGGTGAGTAGGTGAAGGTTGAGATGGTCTTTTACCACAAGGTAGCGGTCAACTTAATCTTTTTTTTTTTTACGGTAAAAAAAAATGACGGAATTTAAAATACGATTATATAAAATGCATAAGAAAAAAATAAAGGGAGAGATGATCGTGGGGAAAAGGAGGAGGATTCGTAGTTCATGTTTAATCAGAGGTCTTGATTATCAATATATTTGATTTTTAGTTTGAATTTAGATATTAAAATATTTTGAATTTTTAAAAATCAAAGTTTATAATTGTGTGTTTTAAGTATATAAACGCTTTTAGAACTAATTGACGAAAGAGAATTGTGCTGAGGTAAGAATCAAAAATAAAAATATTTAATTCCTTGTGTTGTCCATAAAAAGGATTTTTTTTATTTCGAAAAAGAATTCAAAAATGTATTTGTCTATGAAATTTTGTAAGCCTTTTTTTTAAAAAAGAAAATCGATAATAAGTTTTTCAAAAACCAAAAAGTGATCAAAATTTCTTATTAAAAAAAAAATTATACTCACAAAACTATAATTTTTTTCAAGTAAAATGCATGTCCAAACATAATTTCAAATTTCAAATTTCAAATATTATTTTTCAACTTAACTCCAAATACTATTTTTTTCTTCAAAAATTATAATTTTTATGTCCAAACACCTGCTTAATAAGCATTGTGTCAAACCTGAATTAAACAAAATCTGATAAGAGATTCATGTAATGTCAATTTAACTTAGGATTGAGGAGTAGAAATTTGAAAATTTACATAAAAATTACACCAAATCATAATGTCCCATACTTAATTATTTAAAATATTTGATAAATTCTAATTTTAAAAAAAATTATTTGCCAGATAATATTAGCTTCTTTCTTTAACAAAAAGGAGGAGTAGTACAAGTACTTTTTATTTAACCTGTGAAATTTCAAAGTGGAGAAAATAAATAGTGCTTTCGGTCGAAAATAAGTTATTTTTTAGTAGTCCAAAATAAATAATTTTTCCAGATTTCAAGAATGAATTAATTATTTTTTCCCTACAATGTCATTGGACTAAATAGTGTTGGAATATATATTAGGAGTGTTTATGTGAGATAGTAAAGGTTAATATGTTTAATTCTATTGTAAATATATGCTAAAAGGTGAATTTCTTAATTTGTTGAAAACATCCAAAAAATTTACTTATTTTGGACAGGAGAGAGTAATACAAAGGCAAAAAGGAGACTTTAAGTTTAAATAAGGAAAAGTATAGCTTTAATTTTATTTAACCACGTAAATACTCCTCACTTTGAGGACAATAAAGAGTTTTGACTCGTAATTTGTCCACTAATGAGTTAAACAATGGATTACTACTATATACATCCAGTGGCGAATCAATAGTGCAGCTACCGGGTTCTCGAGAAGCCAATACCTTTTGCGTAGATCCTATATTTTCATTAAAAATCCATTAAATATTTATAAATCTCTAACTGTGAACCTAGTAATTATTGTATATTAATTTAAAAATATGACAGGAACTCATATACTTTAAATCCTGGATCCACCTATGTATACACCAACCTAGTTTAGCCTCCGATAAACCATGAAAACAATGAAAATTAGAAGAGTGTGCATTAAAAAAATAATTAAAGAAATGCATTATTAAACGAGTACCAAACAATGTGGAATACCACTTTATTGGCAGCTTTTCTGTTTTTTCATTGATTATACACATTACACCATAATAAGCACATGGCAATATTTCTTAAAGCCAAGTTACGAAAAGGTAACTTGAATAGACACCACTTTTCTAACATATATTATACGAGTAATTGATAATCATAGTGTTCAGATTAATCTTCGCGCATATCGACTAGTTTTATTAGGTATTTAGTATCTCTCACCGAATATAATCAACAACAATAACAACAAACTCAATATATTTTTACAGATGCGATCCTGGAAAGATAATGTATACAGAGACCTTATCTCTAACTAGTGAAGGTAAAGATATTGTTTTCAATATCTCCCACGAGTATAGACGTTAGAAAATTCTTATCAAAATTTGAACATATAAAGGGGAAAAATTAGCGGGGTGGTAAAATTATTTCTGTCTGACATATAGGTCATGGATTCGAGAAGTGGAAGCAGTCACTAATATTTGTATTTGGATAGTTTGTCTGCATCATACCCTTGGAGTGCGTGATTGCGAAATACATTGTGCATCGGACTACCTTTTAAGACTTGAACAAAAAAACAATCAGTAAATATTTTTGTGACGTACATAATAATCATATATTCCAACTCGGTAAAACTAATTTTATGTAATTATTTGTATGTTTTACTCAGGGTTTTGCAGGTTTTTAAGAAAATAGATTAAACATCTAATTAATTATGTGTATGTTTTACTTAGGTTTTTGCAGTTTTTTAAGACATAGATTAAACCTCTTGCATTCTAAAAATGTAACTCAATACTATCAGACTGATAAGAGAATAATCCCAAATGCCCAACTGATTTTGTTGACGACAAATGCAGTCTGGTCATCAAAGTCATTATGGTCAAGTAAAATTTTGTTTTTTGTAATCTAAAATAGATTGCTAATATTAATAAACAATTTTATTTGTTATATTCATTAATGGGATATTCTTTTTTCCCTTAAAAGTCTAGTCAAAATTAATACTCCTAATTAATGCGCCCCATTTTTTGATTTACTTTTCACATTAATCCATCTTCTAAATATGACGTGACATTTAATCAAGTAGCAAAATATACTAGTAATTTAAAAGGTTAATTTTTTCACATTGGTAACATAGGTAAGGAAAGACAAATTGGAGAACTTTAATCATGTGATCATGGGACAATTGAAAATTGAACTCATTGCATTATGTAATATAATTTCGTCGACTTTCGAAATATTCATTTAGGTACAAATTGATTTATTTTTTTTGTGAAAATTTTCAGGGAAACTCGCAATCGTTACCCTTCGGGTGCACATTGGGCAACCTGTTCACTATACAATATATCACAAACCATGCAGGAGATACATATCGCACTATGCAAACCCGATACATCGAGCTATAGTTGAGAAGGTTGATGGTGAGAAGAATCGATCTCCTGTCTCCCACGTGAAAAATCACTCACTCAACTGTTACAGCTATAAAGTATAAACTGTTGTGCAAAAATATTTGGTTTTACATTGAATTCAAATTGATGTCCGTAATGCTAATTTATAGCCTGTTTGGCCAAGCTTCTCAAAAGGCCAAAAGTATTTTTTTTCTTCCAAAAGCACTTTTTTCCGTAACTCGAGGTGTTTGGCCAAGCTTTTTTGAGGAAAAAAAATACTTTTGTGAAGAAGCAGAAGCAGTTTCTGAGAAGCATTAAAAAGTAGCTTCTTCCTAAAAGCAGAAGCAGAAGCAGTTTTGACTTTTCTTCTTACCAAAAATACCCTTAAGAAAATATAGTATATACCAAAATAATCGTTAAACCTAATACTTAGGATATTAATGTATAAATATTTCTTCTTATTTTTAGGATAGCTTTCTAATATATAGTGACTTTAGCGGTGAATGCTTTTATATTTGTTGAATGATTTTTAATATATTTAACTTATATTAAAAGAATTAAGTAATTTTTAATTTTATTTTCATATTTTACTTAAATAAAATAAAAAGATTTAATTAATGCATGTAATAACAAAATTTTGAGATTATTTATTTACTTATAATATTAACTATAAAGTAAATCTATTCATGTCCTTATTGGTAATATGATACTTAAAAGCACTTTCTGAAAAGTTTGGCCAAACACAAATTATTGCTCAAAAGTACTTTTCAAAGTAATTAGCCAAACACAAACTGCTTCTCTTCAAAATTATTTTTTTCAAAAGCACTTTTAAAATAAAAACACTTCTCAAAATAAGTTCATTTCACCGGCTTAGCCAAACAGGCTATTAATCATCCAACCGTTCTTTTGCTATTATTATAACAAAGGTAAACTCGGTACTTTAATCAAATATCTTTATTGAAGTCCAATGAATCAAGTCAAGTGGTACAAACTGGAAAAAATAAAAGAAAAGCTCTCAAGTCGTACAAAAAGGGACAAGTAAAGGAAAAGCTGTCCTAAATGTTGGGACTTTGAATAAGCAAAAACAAACTTTACCAATCAATATATGCATTATATGAATTAACATTTAATTAAGATTAAAATACATTTGTGTCTTAAATATTATTCAATCATAATTAATTAATATAATTCTTAAATACAAATTATTTAAAATAGGGAGGTTTGAAAGTACTATATTCGAGCTCAAATATTAGAAATTTTATAATAGGAAGCGGTTATCAAGTAGTAGTAATTATATAGCGAGAATAAAAATATGTTAGTGAATGGAAAAGAGTAAAATACCGAACAGAAGGGAAACTTTGGTGACATACTACCAGTTTAGCCGGTGTACATATTGGCTCGTACGGTAAAGGACGCCAAAGAGAGTGCGTGAGAAAGAGCATAGTTTTCACCGACACGTGTCATCGTATGCGAAACCCCAGGAATTAAAGGGAACCGGAAGCTTAGGAGACTCGTTTATTATGGGTCCCACTGCTGCCTCGAAAGTCCCAATTCGATTAATTTGTATTTGTCGTGTTTGGATCAAAGTCGACCTTTTATTTATTTTTGAATATTCAACAATATACTATACTCCCACGCGCTCCTTTGTTTTTTTGTTAAGCGGATGCATATCATAACTAAAACAAACTACTGTTATGGTGTACAAAAAGAGTTTTTATGGGTGGGTAGATGGTGAGTCCGGAACTTAATTAATGCTTTTTTTTTACATAAAACACATTTTTGATGTTAAAAAAAAAAAGTTACATTAATACATATTTCGCAGTTTTATACTGTGAATTGAGTTAACGGATTTTTTGCTGTTAACTCAATTCGCAGTATAAAACTGCAAATTGTGTGAGACGGGGCCAGGTAATTTTTGAACTACCATTTCGCAGTTCTATACTACGAATTTAGTTAAATCGCAGTATAAAACTGCGAAATAGGCTGATTTTAGGCCCCTCCCACAATAATTCAAACACATAAAATGCAGAATAATACTGCAAATTTCTTTGAAAAATTGTACACCCCAAGGTCGGACTTGCCTTATTTATAGGCGCTTCAATTTT